>FIZU01019127.1:0-20965 GCA_900064475.1 Pseudococcus longispinus | reverse complement strand
AATTATGGTAATTCATTCAGAATTATGGTAATCCATTCACGAGTTTTGGTAATTTTTTCAGAATTCTGGTAATTCATCAAAATTGTGCTTTTTACTCAGAATTCAGAAAATTTATTCAAAATTGTGATTTACTTGAAACTTTTATGATTCATTCAGAATTATGGTAATCCATTCAGAATTATGGTAATTTATTCTGAATTATGGTAATTCGATCTGAATTATGGTAATTCATTCTGAATTGTGGCAATTTATTCAAAATTGTGGTAATTCATTCAAAATATTCGTTTTTATTCAGAATTCTGATGATTCATTTCTGAATTCTGGTAATTCGTTCAAAAAATTGTAGATTCATTAAGAATTATGGTAATTTGTTCTAAATTATGGTAATTCGTTCTAAATTATGGTAATTCGTTCTAAATTATGGTAATTCATTCCGAATTATGGTAATTTATTCAGAATTATGGCAATTCATTCAGAATTATGGTTATCCAGTCACGAGTTTTGGTAATTTTTTCAGAATTCTGGTAATTCATCAAAATTTTGCTTCTCATTCAGAATTCGGATAATTCATTCAAAATTGCGATTTACTTGAAACTTTTATGATTCATTTAGAATTCTGGTAATTCATTCAAAAAATGGGCAATTCATTCAGAATTATGGTACTTCATTCAAAAATTTCAGTAAGTCATTCAAAATTTGATTATGTCATCCAAAATTTTGGTAATTCATTAAAAATTTTGGCTATTCATTCATGAGTTTCGGTAACTTTTTCAGAATTCAGGTAATTCATTCAAAATTGTAATTTACTTGACATTTTTGTAATTTATGCAGAATTCTGGTAATTCATTCAAAAACTTTAGTAAGTCATTCCAAATTTTGGTAATTTATTGAAAATTTTGGTAATTCATTCAAAATAGTGGTAATTCATTCCACATTTTGTAGCTTCATTCAAAATTACGGCAATTTACTGAAAATTTCAGTAATTTATTCAAAACTTCGGTAATTCATTCAAAATTGTGGTACTTCACTCAGAATTATGGTGAAATGAATTCAACATAATGTTTTAAAATTCCGGTAGCACGATTTACTCTCTTAGTAAAAAAGAGCATTAATTTTTAACGTGATGAAATTTGCATTTGATCGAAAGCAGCGATTAATTCGAAATGAAAAATTTCGTTCGACAAATAACGAAGAACAAAAATATTTCTGGAATGAAATTTTCAATTTGAAATTCACGTCGGGATTGTCGAATTCGAAAATAATTTCATATATTTCACGTCAATATTCGAAATCCAGTTTTCCAGCGGAATCAAAATACGATTCTTGTGTAACCGAATGAACTATGCGAGGACTGAGGTGGTAAAAAGGGTCGATATTCGATTAAATATCGCATTTTTTGCTCTCCTTGGCCGTACAGCGGTACACTGGTATTGTAAATTGGCGCATAAATAAAAATGCACGCGCTTATTTAATTTGCAATTTAATTTTATATATCCGTATGATATATGTAGGTACTGCGGTGCGATATCGCCCAGAGTGGAGCGGAAATGAAGGTGGCAACCGAGGTATAAAACTACTCGTATTTTAACGACCTAGTTTTCCACATCCTGGGACTGCGATTGCGACTGCGAGCATAGCTTCGTAACGAGAGTGTGGTAGACGAAGAAGGACGAATTAACATCAAATAAAATGCCAACCTTTTAACTCTATTAAATATATTAACATATACATACGTTCGTATACGAAAGAAACTTTCCGTTATGCGGGGTGACTCGGGCTCTATATGGGGTGGCGAAGAAGGCAAACGTGTGTATGTAGCAGGTACCTAGAGAGGAAGAGTTATGCAACTGTGTTTGGAGAGAGAACTCGGAAGCAAACTACATGTTACACGCGAGTAAACATTTAATTTGGAGGAGGGAATGGACAGGACACAGCTCCCGGTCGTGTTCATCTTCTCGTCAGTTTGCCAACAATTTAAATGCACGAAGCAGTTTAAAATTCAACTTTGGCCATGTGTTATTTTAAAAGTGAACCGAAAGCGCAGATTGAAAGATACCGGATTAGAGGGCACGAGAAGTTTTTCAAAATGGAGGGCGAGTGAGGCACAATGGTAAAATTTGGCGGTTATTACGAATAGTAAAAACATAAGTTGTTTGTTTGGATACTATAAAGAGAAAGATGGAAATTACGATGGTGTATTTGTTCGGGGCTGGAAAAAGAGGATGAGACGAAATTCAACAAATGAAAAGGAAACAGGCTAGATGCCGGACAATAAAACTTTTCGTTTGTTTGGTTTTGGGGGGTCGATGCATCGGAGAGAAGTTTTCGGATGTTATTTTGTATGCTTTTTGGTACATCGACCATTGTGGAATCGATCACTGAGATTTTTTTAGTTGTGCGGTTGTTGGGGAAAGTTTACGAGCTCGGGATACACGATCGAATGAATATGAAAATTTGCACAGCTGCGGAAATAACTGCTGGAAAGTAAGTTGATCGGTAATGAGAGTTGGAGGAAAAGAATGGTTTAATAGAGCTCTACCAGTCGAGATTTTTTTCCTTTTTTTTTTGATAAATTCTCAAATGTCAAAAGAAAAAGAAGAATGCGACCGCGTTTTGTAAAGTCCTTAACATAACGAAAATTATTCTCCCCGAAGAATAAGAGGAAAAAGTTTGCGAAAAAGTTTTTTTTCTCGAGAATTTTTAAACGCGACTTAACGAAGTATTTCAAATACATCATTTTGCTGGTAATTTATAATTTTTCGCCGAGTTTTTTTTTTTACTCTCGTGCAAGTCTTAGAACACAGACGAGGGGTTTCTTTTTTCGCAAGTTTTTAAAACGCCATGAAATATGGTTAAAGAAGTAAATTTCCATCGAGTAAAATGCTGCCTTGATACGTTACGAGATGTAGAACGTACGACTAGACAGGTACCTACCCAAGTTGGGTATATTTTTAACGATATTCTTTCGCTTAGTTCGCGGTACATTTGTGTGCGAGGGATTTCCGCGGTATAAGTTGGAAAAGAATTATTACCTACGTTTGTGTAGGATAGGATAGCATATCTACCTACCTACAGCTACAGTCAGCACAGTGTAACGAAACGAGTAGAGAATAATGCGCAAATCTAAACGAAATGCCCTTTGAAGATTGGTATGGTGAAGAGGTGGAGGAGGAGCGGCGACAAGAAGGATGGTTATTTTGTTTATTTTAATGGTCCGACGTTGCGGAAATCTGTTGGCTTTAATCGATTTGTGGTCCGAGTCGAGATTAATTAGCGGTGTTGATTCGAATCGAGCTGTACTGGTAGTTGGCGGAGGAAGGTTACCGTCCCTGTTCGCAGAATGGCTTCGAGCTAATGAGCCGGTATGCGCGGACGTTAGTTTTAACCTTTTTCTCAGCAGGCTTTTGACGGTCTGGCGCTTGCTTGGTGCTTTTTGTACAAGTCTGCGGGTCGGTAAGGTAATTTCGAGATTGTAATTGAGCGTATATTTTAAAATTAAAGCTCGAATGTTGCCTGGCGTAGCAGGTGAACGAATTATAGCCTTTTGCGACGTCTAATTTCTTGAAATGTACGAGAAAACGGACTGATTTTTCCGAGCATGTAAGTAAACGAAGCGTTGGAAATAAATTACCGAGTGGGTATTTTTGTACGAGATGGATATATCGCGTATGGAGAAAGAAAGAGTATTCGTGGAGTGAAATAGTGGTGTAGTTCGGATTGAGTACGCGTACAAATTATACATGAATGAATCTCGCTAACCAAGATGATCTTCGGAATTGAAAATTTCTCGGCCTTATTTCGATGCCAAAATTATGATTGGTTGAGCACAAATTATTATCTACAATTTATTTCAAATCGACAGAGGAAATAATTTTTTGAGCCAGGGTGATCGAAGATGGTTTTTTGAGCTCAGCTGATCAGAGTGACATGATTTTATTATCAAGCTTAAAATGATCGAGACCATTATTTTGAACTCAATTGATCAGTTTGACATTTTATTTTCCGAAATATTCGAGGATTCTGGTCTCGAGCCCAAAATGATTGAGGACATATTAGCGTAAGATATGCTTGAGCGATAACCAAACTCGTGAAAAACGTGACGAAATTCCATTTGGCTGACTTTTCGACATTTTGTCAGGCAGACATCGTGTAATTGGAGAATTTTGGATTTCGATCATTTTTCAGATTTTCACTAACTTTTGAACTTGAAAAATTTTTGAAATCAGGGTAACTTTCAAGAATTTTGTCAGACAGACTTCTTGGACTTGGAAAATTTCAGAGATCACCCTGATTTTCAGACATTTTTTCCAGACTTTTTTGGACTTGGATAATTTTTTAGAATTCAAATGAATTTTTGAACTTGGAAAACTTTGGACCATAAAATGGTGATTTCGACTAAATACTATGAGTTTGACAAAAAATGGCAATTTTTACCTTGAAATGACAATTTTGACCAAAAATGACGATTTGGATCAAAAATAACGATTAAATGACAATTTTGACCAAAAATTCATAATTTGGACCAAAAACACTTTATGGAAAACGAAGATTTTGGCCAAAAATGACACTTTCTACTTTGAAATGACAATTTCCACTTTGAAATGACAATTTCCACTTTGAAATGACAATTTTCACTTCGAAATGACAATTTCTACTTTGAAATGACAATTTCTACTTTGAAATCACCATTTTGACCAGAAAAAAGACAACTGACAAAAAATAACGATTTTAACCGAAAATGACAATTTTTTCTTTGGATTGACAATTTTGACCCAAAAAATTACAATTTTTACAAAAATGACAGTTTTTACCTTTAAAAGACAACTTTTTCCAAAAATAACGATTTTTAGTTTGAAATGACAATTTTGACCAAAAATTTACAATTTGGACAAAACAGTTGATGGTAAACGAAGATTTTGGCCAAAAATGACACTTTCTACTTTGAAATCACCATTTTGACTAAAAAATGACAATTTTGACAACTGACACGGATTGACAATTTTGGCAAAAAATTACAGTTAGGACTAGAAAATAGAAAAAATGATGATTTTGACCAGAAATAACAATTTTGACATAAAAATGAAAATTCGGGCTAAAAACTGATGGACTTTCACCGTTCGACAACTTTTGTTTAAAATATTTTTAGCATAGGATATGTTTTTGCTATGGGTAATTCCGCGAAAAATCTGTCGAAATTCGTTGACGATGACTTTTAGACATTTTTTCAGACTTTTTTGTAGGTACTTGGAAAGAAAGAGTTTAAAATGTCCATTCACTTTTTGAACTCGGAACATTTCAGGGGATGATGCTAGCTTTTAGACATTTTGTCAGACAAACAATTTAGACTTTTTGAACTTGGTAAATTTTAGTAATCAGGGTAACTTTCCGATATTTAATCAGGCAGATTTATTGGATTTTGAAAATTTCAGATATTACGCTGACTTTCAGGCATTTTTTGACTTAGAATGTTTATAAGATATCAAATGAATTTTTGGACTTGGAAAATTTCAACGTTATGGACTTACAAATTTCAAGATAGTTCAAATCAGACATTTTGTTGGTCAGTTTTTTACCTAAAACTGAATTTTTAAAATTTTGTCGTTTTTTTTTGAATTTAGAAATATTTTCAGATTTCTACTGACTTTTTGTACTTGGAGTTGAATATCTAAAATTTTTCAAAAAAATCCCATTGCGATAATTCACTTGAGAAAATCCGTTACGATGACTTTTAGATATTTTGTTTGGCTTTTTTGGACTTGGAAAATTTTTCAAAATTTAAATTATTTTTTGGACTTTGAAAATTTCACGAAAATTTCAAATATCACGAGACTTGAAAAATTCAATGAGCAAAAATTGACCATGCCTTGTTCTACAAGTTTTTTTCTATTCTGCAATGACGAAAAGCCACTCTTCTTTCCATTTAAAATGCCGATTCCGAATTCAAGGAGTTCCTTTATTACTACTAGCTGCTTATTGCATAGTTGCTTCATTGAAGGAGTCAGCCCATTTTCGAAACACCCTGTACACGTATTGAAGAAGACCGGGCCGGTCGTGTCGTCGTAAATTATACATGGCGTTAAGACATCGACGAAAGATCATCGGCGCGCGAGTAAATTTATCATAATGATTAAATTGCTCGGCGTTATTGTTAAATGTACAGTACTACTATACGTATTACGTACACAAGATGCGCTACACTAAATTACAACCTCATCGCACCAACGTTTAATTAAGTTTTTCATTTTTCTCTTGTCTGCTGCCTTCTTTGCCTCCTGCTGCGCGCAGGGCGCCCGAAACTCGCTCCGATAGGTTTCGTACGAATTCACTTTTCACTCGGTTCCGTCGTTTTGTTAGCACCGAGGAAAATTTGTGCCGCATTCGAAACGGATACGGACCTTGTTTTTCTCCGGCCATCGCAGGCACCTGCTTTTTAATAATTTATTCAGCCGAGAGTCGAGATGTAATGGTGTTCCGGCTTTTTGCATATATAATACAAGTGCAATATATGTACGATCGTTGTACGTATTTTTCCCCCCTTTGTATGTGTGCGAGAGTGAGAGCAAAGGAAGGGGTTAAGGGAAAATAAAGATACGTAAACGTCAACGCGTTTATAGTTCGCGTGTATAGATTTCATTTTTATGGTAAAAAGCTGCCTCGTATAGTATTATACCAGTGTATAATATACATACATATAGGTAAAGGTAACAACGATGATGGATAGATCTAACCGGCGGCGCGGTGGTAATAAAATATAAAAAGAGAAGCATGGAATGGAAAAAAAAAGTACATACAAATACCCACTCGATATAGTATACGAAAGCTTGGTCGGTGTTGGCGAATGGCGATGTTCGTGTATTATTTTACACACAAAAGTGCGAGTACGTGTGCGGAAAGAGCGAGAGGAAGAGAAAGAGTCTCGCAAGTTGTTGGGGAATTGTTGAGTTCGAGTGTATGTACAGTACAAGGTGACACTGAGTATGTTGGAAATTCGCACCGCAATCGGAATAAAATATACATACTTAGTTGTGAATATGTAATTGAATGAATGGTAATAGGAAATTTTTAACTCTGTGGTTTTTTTCATATTCGATGTGAATTCTGCGGTGTGTATGTAAATTTGATCCAAGGTTCGATATTGTAAAGGTTAAGATGAGTGGAAAATGTCTCTATGTGGGGTAGAATTATTGGTAGAAAATGTTCGAGTAGTTGGAAAATTGTCTGGTCGAATATGGTGATGGAATTGGCTTCAGCTTTAAGTTTATTCCTGAACTCGTCAAGAGGTGTAATTTAGTGGGGAAAAATTTCGAGGAAGTTTTGAACCCTCTTTTCCTACCGGCATCATCCCTTCCTTATTCATGGGTGTTTTATTGCATTATCTCGAGAAATTTTAATTTCAGTAAAAATGAAGAGACTTTTTTGTTCTTTTGCGTGAAGTTATTTTTTTCAGTTGGATAAGTTTTAGGGCTGAGAGTCATTTCAGAAATGAATGAACTTTAAATACTCGTAAGTAAAGTTCCACGATCAAGTTTCCAATGAGTCAGTAAATTTAAGAAGTTTGAAAAACTATTTAGAAGCCTTTGAAACTGGTTCATCGGTGGCCTAAAAAATTGTTAAACTGGTTTAAAATTATCAAGTCATCGAAACATTTTCATTGGAGATTGATTTATTTATCACTTTGCTCTAAAAATCTTCTGAAGCTCAATTATACAATTGTAGGCCTCAATTATAATGAAAACGTTGTGAAACTTTTAGCCATTCATTAAATGTTGTACTCGTATCTTACTAAATGAATTATTCAAAACTTTTGCAACAAAATTTTCATATTTTTTCAATTAATAAAAATCCTATCGTATTTTTTGAGTCAGAATTTTAAAATTATTATAACAGTTGTTTTCCAATTAAAAGTTAAGTAATTTTTTAATTAGAATATTTGTCCATCTCGTCTTTGTTTTTATAAATTTTATGGGAAAGTGTTGGAGGGGGGGGGTAATATTTTTCGATGATTTTTGTTGGAAAAATCCTGATTTGTTTTTGTGTTAGTGTGAAAAAAGTTCCAAAATTGGTGAAACGCAATTTAGTGGCCTTTTTTGCAGTTTTCAAGATTTTCCAAATACCTGGATTTGTTTTTTTTTTGAAAAATTTCAAGTTTTCAAAATGAAATTTGTTGGATTTCGTATTTGCACAAAATACTTTTTCTTTGTTTTTTCAGCTTTTTAAACCTTTTTCCTTTCAAGTTGTAAGTTTCATTCGTTTTTTTTCTTCTCCTTTTTTTTTACAAAAGCTGTTCCAAATTTTTGTTACTCTTTTTTGGTACCTATTCATTTTTTTGTCCATCTTAAGATTTTGAAAAATATTATCTTTTTTTGAAGGAATTTTTCAAAAATCAATTTTTCAAATTTATTTTTGGAAAAATTGACCATGTTTGATTTTTTTTCAAGTAGAAAAAAATGTTTCTACTTTTTTTTTGAGAATTTTTCAACTGTCAATTTCTTCTGAAAAAATTATGGAAAAAAATGATTCTGCGTTTTTTTAAGAATTTTTCAACTGCCAATTCATTTTTAAAAAATTGGTCATATTTGATTTTTTCCAAGTAGAAAAAAATGTTTCTACTTTTTTTTGAGAATTTTTCAACTGCCAATTTCTTCTGAAAAAATTGGCGATTTTTTCCAAATGGAAAAAAATGATTCTGCGTTTTTTTGAGAATTTTTCAACTGCCCATTTATTTTGAAAAAATTGGTCATATTTGATTTTTTCCAAGTAGAAAAAAATGTCTACTTTTTTTAAAGAATTTTTCAACTGCCAATTTCTTCTGAAAAAATTGACGATTTTTTTCAAATGGAAAAAAATGATTCTGCGTTTTTTTGAGAATTTTTTAACTGCCAATTTATTTGGCCATATTTGATTTTTTCCAAATGGAAAAAATGTTTCTACGTTTTTTTGAGAATTTTGCAACTGTTAATTTCTTGTGACAATTTTTTGAAAATATGCTTTTGAATGAATTTTATTGTTGCAACTTGTATCTTTGATACTGTTGCAGATTTCTACTGTGAAAAAAAATTTCAAAATTATGCGTTTTTTTGTAAATTTTTTGGAATTTTTGAACTTGAATTAAAACTTGATAGTATGTAATTTGATGGGTTGGGGTCGTTTTGAAAATTTATGTGACGATTGCGTGTTACTTTGGACCTTCAATGACCTTTTGGATTTGAAAAATCTCGAAAGAGTCTGACTTTTTGACCTTGAAAAATTTCAGAGATTTCAATTTTTGTTGAAATCTCAGACATTGAATGAAAATTTTATTTCAGTATAATACAATTGCAATTTACAAAATTGAAATATTTGTATCATAAAGGTGCAAGAAAAATTTCTTAAAATTTGACTGTTTGATCCTGTATTTTGTTACAATTTTCAACTTTTGAGCTTTTTCTTGAAAAAGTATGCTGAATTTTCAAAATTGTTTGATTTTTAGAAAATATGTTTTTGAATAATTTTATTTTGCAACTTTTACAGTTTTTGTGTTTTTCAATTTTTTTTTATTTTTTGAAAAACTGAAATATTTAAAAATTGCTTGACTTCCTTCATTGATTTGAAAACTTATTTTTTGTGACATTACTCGATTTTTTTATTTTTTCGTCGCTGTTAATTTCTTGCCACTATTTTTCAAAAATTCATTTTTCGTTCTGTTTGGCTTGCAATTTATAAGTTTTTTATAACATTTTTTTGTATTGTTCAGCTTGTACGTTTTTTTAAAAAATAGTGCTGGTGTATTGAATTTTGAATTTTCAAAATATTTTTATTTTTTTTATTTATTTTGAAAACAAATTTTTGGTATTTTTGAATCTGAGAAATTTGAATCTTTGAGTAGGCTTTCAAAAATTATTTTTTAATTGGTGTTTTTTTTTTGAAAAATTTTATTAAGTTTTCAAAAATGATTTGACTTTTTTCAATGCCTTGAAAAATTATTTGAGGAATATGTTGACTACCTATTTAAATTTTTTTAGTCCACTTTTATTGTTTTTTAACAGCTTTTGCAAGTTTTTCATAATTTTTCTAACAATGTTTGCTTGATTTTTTTTTGGAAAAATCAAAAAAACATCCCAGTGAATTCGAATAATTTTTTGCGATGGGCTTTTTGAGTGTTTTAAATTATTTTTTTGAATCAAGAACCCGTATTTTGTACTTGCATTTTTTTCTGCAAATCGGGGTCAATTTTTCAAAATATCTTCTACACGTATTTCGAATTTTGATTAGATTTTAATTAACGGAATTTTTTCATCCGAACAAACAGCGAATTCCTCCCCTCCCACCTCCCTACAACAAAAAATTAGGAACATGAAACTCGCGCCACCATCTGCGTATAATTTTAATCGAGACGAAGTTGGCGAAACGTTAGTTAATCTTTCACATCTCGAGTCCGTCTGAAGCATCGAGAAACGCAAAGCAGGTATCGCTTTGTTTATCTTGCTCGTTTTATCAATCGTTTTAATATTTAATGTTCCATTTCTCCTCCTCGCTCTTCGCCCGAGCTCCGACTTCGGTTCGGCACGAGGAGGAGAAAAAAAGCTTTATTAATTTTCGAGTAGATATTTCATATAATTTCGCGATTATCCGCGTACTCGTATATACGAGAAAAGCGTAGGTATCTCGGGTTCTTGAAAGCTGTCTCTGGGGCACCTGTTTTAAAATAATTTTTAAATTAGCGAAAAGCGTTCGAAAAAAAAAATCAATTCGAAACGTAAATAAAATAGTAAAAAATGTTTGTGAAAAAAAAGTGTATAGGGGTGCTTCGTCGTCGACCAAGGTGAAACGCTACAAACGATAAACGGAAAAGGATATATAAATGGGTAAAATGAAAGAGGGAATTTTCGCAGCGAAAAAAAAAAAGCGAACGATATAATTCGGCGCGGCGAAAAGAAGAAAAAAATACGCGATTCGGGCTGCTCCGATGATTTCTAGAAATTACATCGGATAAGCTCTCCCATAGCGTATGGTCGGGGATCGATAAAAATAATCGGTTTCTTTAAACGAGCCTGCGAATTTCCAAAGTAAGAAGGGTTAAACGCATCGACCGAAGCAAGAAAAAAAAGGAAAAAGTAAAAATTTAATTTACAATAATTTCATCCAAATAAGCGCCTACCATAAAAGGTATATCGCCTCGGAAACTAGTACGATTGCGATGCGGCCGAACCCCAGCCCTGCCGCGTGGATACGTTAAAAAAACATACCCCTTCGTGCCTCACCCACCCATCCACGTCTCCGTCCAATGAGTAGATATGCAAATTATCGTACATTGCGTAAAAACCATGTTGCCTAATGAGCGATTAAATTTATGCAGATGGTAGACTAAACGCGTATGAATTCGTATGAACCTTGTATTATTTTTTTTTCGACCTTCTTGGTACCTCGCCCACGAATAAGGTTTATTTTGTTGGTTTTTTTTTACGTCGCTGTGCAATAAGGACAAAGCTACAGCTTTTTTTTATTGTACCGCGGAGAAAAGGCGACCGAGTGTTTGTGTATATTCGTGTAATACACTGTGTACTACAGCCAAGTTCCATGTACGGTTTGTGTACTTATCATATGACGACGGATGTGTATAAACGATAAAATTTTAAAAGCTGTTTTCTCGACAACAAGTGCCAAGCGGGTTGCTGTATCGGTGATAGAAGTGGAGAAATGTATTCGATACAAGGACGATTTTCTTCTACGTAGTTTGTTGTTGGATGTGAAGATGGAAGAAATGGGGAGGGGAAATTTTTCAGGATTGGGTAAGAAATTCGAAATTGTGTGATTTTGAAAATTTCAAGTTTTTTGGGATAATTTTTGATAATTTAAAAGGCCGTTAATTTCTTTCTTATTTAGAATGGATAGCATTTTTTCTAGGTCATTTTTTGTTCAAGGGGACTATATTGAAGGGTTATTCAAACTGTCTGAAAATCTTCTTTTTCTTGCTGGACGCAAGTCTTGCACAGCGATTGCTTTTTACTCAAAGATACTGATTTTTCATATGGCGCTGCAAAAGCTGTACTTTATTTTATCAAATTTTAAAGTAAAAATGGAATATTTTTTGAATGGAAAATCACGTTGGAATTTCTCTATCTGCAAATTTTCAACTTGTGGAAATTCCCTTTCCTGATTTCAAAAGCTTAGTAAAAAATAATTTAAAGCTCTTATGGCAAATCGAATGGCAAAATATTCCTGAAACAGATTGACTTCGTAGTATCTCTCATTCTACTAAAAAATTTAATAAAATTTGTTGTATTGATTGACATTTTCAAACAAAAATTGCCAAAATTTTGATTGGCCATACCTAAATTACTCATAATCACATTCTGGAAAACCAGAACCACCCTATATGTATTTTTTGTAATGTTATGTAACATTTTACTATTTGTTCAAGTTTGAAGCTACATGATCAAAAAAATCTGTTGAAACCCTTCTTAAATAATTCAAATTTCAAAGATATTCATCATCATCATCAAGTATTTGAAAAAATTGTTAGTGGTCTCCCTGCAATTTTTTTCAATTTGTAAATTTTCGTAAAATTTGTTTGTGATTTCGTGATAATGGCAGATTTTTTGGGAGTGGAGTGGAGTGGAGTGGAGTGGAGTGGAGTGGAGGAAGAGTATATTTTTCATATTCAAAAAATTCTGCGAAAGTCCTGCTTTTTATGTAATTTTGAGATTTTGTTGGACACTTTGAAATAGAAAACTGAATTTTTAAAAACTTTCAAATTTTCGATTATATTTTAAATTTCAGCTTCCCTGGAATTTTCCTTATTTTTTACAAGTGCTAAATAAAATACTCTTTGAAAGAGTTAGCATCGAAAAAAATGAAATACAAAATTTAAAAATGTGAAAAAATTCCATTTTTAATGACTTTTTCAGAATTTTATGAAAATATGAAGAAATTTGAACTTTCCTAATTTTTCATTGACAAAGGAGCAGGTTTTGAGTGTTGTTTCGTTGAAGGAAAATCAATAAAGAAAAAATTCAAAAATTTTAATCCTTTGGAAAGTATTGGTTTTTGTCGTGTGGGGGGGGGGGGAAGCTTCGAGACAGTTTTCACTGAAGAAATGTAATGAAAATGAGAATAAAAGAATTTTCCAATTTTTAATAACTTTTTGAAATTTTTTGCCAACTTGTAAACTTTTTTAGTGTTTTTCATCTTGAAAAAATTGCAATTTTTTAAATTGAGTAATTTCTTGTTAAGAGAGATTTTATTGAAAAAATTGTTCAATTTTGAAAATTTTACAATGTTCTTTGGTTTTATTAATGTTTTAAAGATTTCAGTCAATTTGAAGACTTTTTTTTTTTGAAGTGACGAGATGCAATTTTTTTCGAGCTGTATTTTTTGTTAAAACAGACCCAACTAAAGGATTGTATAGGTAGGTGCTTAATAAAATTTTGAAATAATTTTTTGAATTTTTCAAAAATTTAAGTCACTTTGATGATCTTAATTAACGATAATTTTTTCAGAATTATTTCTCATAAAATATATTTGTAGGCATTTAATAAAGTATGTAATGAGATTTTATTTCAAGTTTGAATAATTTTTTTTTTAGAAATTCTTGTCTCATAAATTTTTTTGAGCTTTTAGTTGATAATTTGAAATAGAAAAAAAAATGAGAATTTCCCAATCTATAGTTTTTGCTTCATTTTGGGGGCCCCCATGGCACCATTTATTTTCACTTATAAGCGAAGGGAATATGGGAGTAATTTTCTCGTATAAAAACAAACGACGTTGAGGAATGGGACGGAAACTTTTCAGAAGTTGAAATTAGAAGTTACCCTAATGTCTCGTCTGTGGCCTACTTTTTTTTAATAGGCCAGACTGAATTTACTCAAAATTTCACATAATAGCTTCAACTTGGAAACTTGAAAATATGAAATATTTTTGCAATGATTCTGAAAATTACAACGAAGTAAATTGACTGAAAATACGTAATTGAGATTGTCTAGCCAACGATCCAATAATATCATCGAATTTTTAACATCATTTCCCGTGAAGAATTATCTTGAAAAATATAGAAAATTGAAAAAAAAAATTCAGAAATTTTTTCAAACTAACAAAAGCCAGAAAATCGCGGAATTGGTTCCGAAATAATTCTCGTTAGTACTTGGAGACTCCCAAGAGTGCTCGTAAAAATATGTTTTATTAATTCATTTGAAACAACCGTGAATTCGGAATTTCCCCTCCTCCCTCCCCCAAATTATGTTTTTGTTTGCCTTCTTGAAATACGTGAAAAGTATTATTTCCATCATTTTTGAAAATCTCATCAAAATATTAAAAAAAAAAAAGGAATGGAATCTCTGAAATTTTCCAAGTCAATAAGTCAGAATCTCAAGAGTCAGTTGTCTAAAAGTAAAAATTCCCAGGGTCAAAAAACCAGAATTTTTAAATATTTCAAGTCCAAAATGTCAACTGCAGTGTTCTTGGAAAATTTAAGAGATTCTGAGGTTTCAGATAAAATTGTAAAAAAAAACATGAAATTAAAATTTTTCCACGTGACGATCATTTATTCTTGCCCAACATCAAATTTCAACCACCTCATCGTAAAATTCTTCAAAACTTCTTAATTTTCACCAGGTTCTGAATCAAAATAGCACAGAACACCTAAACGTAGAATCTTTTCGCACCAAATATCGTATAAAATTTCGCCCCGTCTTCTCGGAACAAAACCATGTCGTCGCAACACCGCAAAAAAAATAAAAATTACGATGCGGAATCTCTCCCGAACACACAATAGGAGACATTTTCCGAAAGCAGCAAATCGAAATAAGTGTACAAGGAAGTTGGCGAAACCTTGGAAATCTCTCCTCTCTCGCTTACGTTACGATTCCGACAAGGCAAGAAAATATGGAAGATTCGCGCCAAAAACACATAAATAATATTAGCGAAAATGAACGCTGACACTCGGTTCTTGAAATTACCTACCAGCAGTAGCAAGAGCAGCATAGATATGAGGTATTCGTATGTACAAACTTCTTGCACGGTCGTTAATCTGTTCGACTGCGAGGTGGAGTTGTTAACTCGCGCATAATTTTGCAAACACGAATTTTCCATTTTACCCACGTCCCAAATTTCCAAATTCAATTTTCCGACGAAATAGGTCACGCGTCACGTGTTGATTGTAAACATTGCGAATCTGCAAGAATTGAAAAATCGTTTAGAAATATAATTTTGATTCGGTTGAGAATGCGAGAGAAAGGGAGGGAGTTGATTGAACGAGGACCCCCGACAAAATCGAAAACACGAGTTTGGTCTTCGATGCGACGATGGCCTGGGTTGAATGTGCACGATCGAATAGGCCATGTATCGTGAGTTCGCCACGCTCAGGACGACAGTCGACGACGAACGGTTACATCTTGGCCAGAATTAACGCCGCCACCGTCGTCCGCAATGATTAACAGACGACCGAGCCAGACAGTATGGGTCAAGCGGTGCAGAGTAGGACGAAAAAGGGTGAAAGTGAACTTTGTAGTGCTACCACCGTCGATGCGATGTGTACTGCGCGCGAAATGGAGAAGGAACATTAATTTTAAAACGTACAAGCAACGTATAAAAATATGGCTTAGTATGTCGCCTTCTTAGCTGGAAACAGCGAATTCTAGTACACGGTAATGGCGTTTTCACCCCTTAGCCCTGCGCCAGCGACGGCATCGTTTACGGGCGCACGTTGCGTTCGCCAAAAAATAACTCTGGCTCCGGATCTTCTTCGTCGATTTCGAAATAATGCGGTGCCGGGGTTTCGTTTTTCGGCGTACCGAGACCGAGATGGCAGAGCCTGAAAATTGGCCGGTGTCGTCGAGGCAGCATTCCAATAAAGGCGAAATAAGAATTATACCAGAAGTAACCATTGTCGTTTGTACCCGTTTATATTTTATCCCTTCATTCGTACCTTTTGCAGCTTGAGAAATTTGTGCTGGTGTTCGATGCCAGTGTAGGAATTTTATGGACGAATTATCAGCATTCGTTTTATCTAATGTGTTGCTATTCTAATTTGAATCATTTTTGACTGATTAGCTGAGCTATTACGAAATTGGATATCTTCATTCTTCCTTATTTTTCCAATAAGTATTTTGAAAAATTATCTGTAAGCATATTTTTTCAACCCTGCCTCGGTCAAAACGCTTTTCAAACGATCATCGTTTGTAAATTCCTTCATCTGGTTTACTTCAACCGCAGCAGCCTCTAATTCGTATCTGTATAATTCGAACAGAAGAGGGAAAAAAACGAGAAAAATAAAAATTTACGTCAATCTTAATTTATAATTTGACAAGAAGATTATACTAGGTGGTTTTTTCTCGCTTCGGCGGTCTGTCTTTCGTTTTATTATTTTTTTCGAAATTGGGTCTGTCGTGTCGGTATACTTTTTTTTTCGGCTATCCTTCGAGCGTAAAATTTTTCCAAAACCGAACCTCTCGGCAGCAGACGCAAACGGCGTTAAAGAACTGGAACGAAATGTACGTGTATTTGACGTGGTGATATAAATGTTAACGGTATGGTGAATCGGAGGTGTGCCTGAGTGTTCTCGCTATGGAAATTTTCTTGTCGTTGGTCCATGTCATGCCAGTGGATTGGTCTTCGTCGAATGCCCGATAGTTTGTTTACGACTGATGAGTGGAAGTTTTGGTCGGATTTACTCTAGAAGAAATGTGGCTATTGGTGAAAATCGAGTTTTTGTAGGTGTCGTCATTTCGGGGTATTTATGAGCGTAGTTTTTACGCAATTTTTGGAAATTTTTGAGATCAAAATCGACCAAATAACGATTGAACTGGAATATGAAATGAGTTATGGGGTAAGTTTGGTCAAGAGTGGAGATATATTGGTTCCCAATGGAAATAGGGGTCAATTTTCAACGAGCAAGAGGTCAGAAACTCTAAATAATGTTACATTTTACTCATTACGTACTTAATTTGTCATGTCTTGTCAGATACTCTCACAATATATGTCATCATATGTCATTCATTGTATGTTGCATTGTGCAATTTGTGCCACTTAAGTGACTCATGTTGTCACATTGCATTTCTTATGTGCCATTTATCATGTAAATCATGTCACTTGTTACATGACTGGTTTGACATTTGTAAATTCGGCACATGTAATATGTCACTTGCCACTTATTACTTCATAAATGTCATTTCTCATGTCACGAGTGTCACTTAAGATGTCACACGTGTCACTTAAGGTGTCGCAATTGTCATGTAATGTGTCATAAGTGCCGCTTGGTATGTCGCAGGTGCCACTTAGGTTGTCGTAAGTGTCACTTGAGGTGACATAGGTGTCACTCAATGTGTCACAAGTGCCATTTAAGGTGAAGTATATGTCACTTAATATGTCACAAATGACACTTAATGTGTCACAAATGGCACTTGACGTGTTACAAGTGGAACTTGGCGTGTCGCAAGTGGAATTTGATATGGCGCAAGTGGCATTTAAAGTGGCACAAGTGTCACTTGAGGTGTTATAAGTGGAATTTGATGTCACGAGCGTCACTTGAGGTGTCACAAATGGCGCTTGATGTGTCACAAATGGCACCTGATGTGTCACAAATGGCACCAGATGTGTCACAAATGGCACCTGATGTGTCACAAGTGTCACTTGATGTGTCACACGTATCACTTGATATGTGACAAGTTGAACTCGACGTGTCACAAGTGGAACTTGATGTGTCAGAAGTGCCGCTTGGTATGTCATAGGTGCCACTTAGGGTGTCGTAAGTGTAACTTGAGGTGACATAGGTGTCACTCAATGTGTCACAAATGCCATTTATGGTGTCGTACGTGTCAGTTGACGTGTACCAAGTATCACTTGAGGTGTTACAAGTGGAATTTGATATGTCACAAGTGTCACTTGAGGTGTCACAAATGGCACTTGATGCGTCACAAATGTCACTTGACATGTCGCAAGTGACACTTGACGTTTCAGGAGTAGAACTTGGCGTGTCACAAGTGTCACTTGATATGTCACAAGTGGCACTTGATATGCCACACGTTTTACTTGAGGTTCTACAAGTGGCATTTGATATGTTACAAGTGTCGCCTGAGGTGTCACAAATGGCACTCAATGTGTCACAAATGCCACTTGATGTGTCACAAGTGGCACTGGATGTGTCACAAGTGAAACTTGATGTGTCACAAGTGGCACTTAAGGCGTCATGAGTGTCACTTGTCACAGTTAAGTGAAACATATCATTGTTTGTCATAATTGCAAGTGTCACTTATATGTCAAGTTCTGCGTACTTTATTATGCGTTAAAAGATCCTAAAAAATTATTAAACTTTTTTGCATCAACCTCGACAATTTTCTTCACGTTTGAAAAAAATTAAATTTCAACAAAATTTCAACAGGATATATTTTCTACTTTTTAAATCTGAAATACATATTTTAGTTAATACTGATATCTCTTCTAAACAAGCATTCTGCGCATTTCACAATAATACTCCATTTTTCAAACTCTCAACTTATTGTATTTTTCATTTTCATGGTTTCCATATGTTTTAAATGTTTATGAAAAATATTTATACACTTATTTATAAAATTCGATAATTTTCGTAACTTTTCTGCTGATTTTTTTAGTAGCAATTACACGATTACCTTGACCTAATTTCAAGTATAGTTTGTTGAACTATTTCAACTTCTTTCTATAGATCTTTTATATATAATTTTACTAACTGCAATTTGTTAATAAATCAGCTAAAATCATATTCACGTCTTAGTTGCCATTAGCTCTGAACCTTTTCAATTAATTTGCTTCCAAAATTTCCTACATGCTGCCGTCTTTAGTTCGATGATCACAATTTCATCTTCATAGGTATCAAAAAATGTATCTGCTAAGTGCCTCAGAGTCACCGGACCCCCCCCCCCCCCCCCCCATCGTTCTTTTTAATTCTGTAAATAAATGAACACTTTCAGTAATTCTGATAGTTTTTGAAACTAAAAAGAGCAAAGAATGTTATACTAAATAGCTAAATACCTATTTGCATTTTTTTATCATCGTAATGATAAATAATGTACGGTACCTATGTAAAAAATAATGTAGGTCTAAGTGCTTAGCTGCTTACCTGCTCGTCAGGTGATAATGCTGTAGTTAGAAAAACTATAGATTTCGTTTTTTTGTTCTTTTACAATAACATGAATACAACTGAATACCAAGACTACTGTAAGATGATGAAAACTCAAGATTCGTTTTTAGCGATTACTCTGTAATGTTATCAAACAATTTTTGTGTTATCGGTTGGATAAGATAAATTGATTTAAGTAAATTTGCGTGACCAAGGAGTAATGATAAACTACCAATATTGAAAATACGAATTTCGAGAACTTATTCATAATGGCCTACTGATCGTATGATAATTATATCTACTTTTAGTAATTATGGAAGGAATAATTTTTGATGAGAAAAATTCCAACTTGAATTGATAAACTAATTGAAAATGTTGAATTGAAGCCAGATTAATAACATGAATAGAGAATCACGTATTGAGCTAATTTTTAGAATTTTTCAAGATATTGAACTATTTTTGTCACTAAAAAATTATTTTCAACTCCAAGAAAAAAACATGTTATTTTAACTTGAAAATGTAAAATATAATTTTATCTGCATAAAAGTTTTATAGAAACTCGACCCCCGAACCCCTCCAGATATGCTTTCGCTCTGTCTGCTCAGTCAAACTGAAGCTCACATTCTAATCTGACATATAATGTCTGACTTTATCTAAATGTAAGTTCAAAAAGTTGGACACAATGTTATCATGACTCGTGAAATGTTCCAAAGTCAAATTTTGAAACAACTAAAATTTTTCAAAATCGAAGAAGTCAGAATTTCGGAAATTTTCCCAGTGCAACAAATTGTTTGAAATCTGGAAAAAATTTTCAAATCAAGAAAGTCTAAAAATAACCTAACAAACTGTCTGAAAGTTAGCGTGATCTCTAAAATTTTTCAAGTCCAAAAAGTGAATGGAAATTTGAAAAATTTTCAAGTCCAAAAAAGTCTGATGAAATGTCTCAAAGTCAACGCCAGAAAGTCCAAAAATTCATTTAAATTGTTAAAAAATTTTCAAGTCCAAAAAAGCCTGAGAAAATGTCTAAAAGTAAGCATTATCTCTAAAATTTCCCAAATCCAAAAAGTCAGCGGAAATTTGAAATTCTTTTCCAAGTCCAAAAATTTTGACGAAATGTCTAAAAGTCGGCGTAACGGAATTTCGTTGAAAAATTTTTTAAGTCCAATTCCAAGTACAATAAATTAGTAGAAATCTGCAAATTTTTCAAAAATTCGAAAAAATTTTCCAAAATGATTAAAAATAAAGCTGTCTGACAAAATGTGTGATTTGAAATTTCTTGAAATGTTCAAGTCCATAAATTTGAAATTTTCCAAATCTAAAATTTCATTTGAATTGTTGAAAATTTTCCAAGTCCAAAAAAGTCTGACAAGTTTGTCTGAAAGTCAGCATTATCTCTAAAATTTTTCAAATCCAAAAAGTCAATGGAAATCTGAACATTTTTTCCGTCCAAAAATTCTGACAAAATGTCTAAAAGTCAGCGTGACGGATTTTCGTGACGTTTTTTACAGGTTCGATCATCTCTGAAGCATATCTTATGGCAAAATTCTTTAAAAATAATTCAATCTAGGTAACAAATGGTATTGTAGAATTGAACAACTTTTGTTATAATAACTTTTTGCCTCGCATCAAAACTGAAGTAGTCCAGTGAAATCCGAAGGTGAAATTGCATTTCGGGTTATCAAAAATTTTTTTTGTTTTAAAATGTTCCTTTCGACGTCCTGATTGACCACTAAAAAGTCCCCGAACCTCACCCCTCGGGAAGTCCCCCAATTGTGGACCCAAAAAGACCCTCTCGCGGTTTTTTGCCCGTAACTCTGTAAATATGCGTGAAAATGAAAAAATGAACATAACTAAAATTAAAGTTCATAAAATTTGCAACAAAATTTCTTATATTCATTT
>FIZU01019110.1:0-21795 GCA_900064475.1 Pseudococcus longispinus | reverse complement strand
TTTGAAAAAATTCGGTTGGGAATTTCAGAATACAGAAATTTATAAGGAAAATCGGCATTTCGGTAGATATGATGGGTTATCGGTGAGATAGGGGGCTAAAATTTTTACCAGCGAGTTTTTAGACCTTAAAAACCAACTACCGCTAGAAAGTTCAAAAATATTAACCAAGGGTTGATTCACCCGGCTATGCTCTTTATCACACACAATCATTTTTTTTTCGAAATAACTAGAGACTGAAGGTTTGATCAATATGAATCCTGGAGAATATGCCTACGTCGAACTGAATAGCATTATGTATTCCAACGTAAAGATATTAGCCGAATGGAAACGTGAATTTGGAAACAAAAAACATGCCTATCATAATAAAAATTTGAGGTTTTACGAAAAGTTCACCAAGCAGATGTTGGACTCAATAGAAAATGTAAGCAATTCATTTTTTAGTAATAATATTATTACAGAGAAACAAATCTCAAAGCAATATTTTCATGCAGGTACTGTGGAATGATACAGAAGGCATATGGTTGGATTACGATTTCATTAACCAAAAACACAGAAACTTTTTCTTTGCTAGTAATTTGGCACCATTATGGAGTAAAACTTACATCAACGAGCCTGAAAAAGTAAACCGTGCAATAAAATACCTACAGAAAAATGAAATTATAAATAAGGATTTGACATCAAATTTTTATGGTGAGTAGAACGAGGTACATGTAATTATACGCAGTGACAATATCTGGGAAAATTTAACAAAATATTTTCCAGGAGTACCTACCAGCAGCCGTATTAGGAATGATTCGACACAGCAGTGGGACTTTCCCAACGTTTGGGCTCCGCTACAGTCATTCATCATTAAAGGATTGAAAGATAGCAATAATACTAGAGCTGAGCAAGTTGCCCTGAATTTAGCTACAGCTTTTGTGAACACATCGTACACCGCTTATAACAAACATAAAAAGATGTATGAAAAGGTAGGTTGTACTAGTTCTCTTCTTTGAGATATGGTAGACTTAATCTAGACAAATAGCGTTGATTACGAACCTTGCGTTTTGGCTGATTTTAGTACGATGCAGTCAACTGTGGCGTAGCAGGTGGTAAAGGAGAATACGAAATTGTAACGGGCTTTGGTTGGACAAACGGGTTCATTTTCGAATTATTCACCATGTGGAAATCTTTCGATATTTGATATTTCATTTAATAGGTATGGACGACTGCAAAAATTATTAGACATTTTAGTACTTGAAGTTTCACTACATATAGGTACCTATTAATATTTCTACAATTTGTGTACACGGTATTTGTACTTTGTATAAATTGTAATTCTATTATTTCATTCGCTAAAATATAGACTTACACAAAAATGAAAGCTACGTTAGTATTTTTTTTACGTACCTACCTATAATCCGTATAGGTAATTATCTGATGAATTGAAGAGATATTCTATCGTTGAACATCGCTTAGTTCTATTAAAAGGGGATGTCCCTTAGGTGAAAATTCAATAACACCTGATAAATAAAACCTCATAGAAACTTTACAACAATCAAATTTTGAATTTCTGAAAGAAATGATTACACGACGTTGAAAACATTTTCAACAAGTAAAATAGATACTTAGTAAGTATGCAATAAAAATCAGCGATAGATAAAGCAATGATTTACATGAGCTACTTCTCAACTCTCATCCATCAATTTGTGATTGAAAATTGGAAATCCAAGTAATTTTGATATGGTACAAAGCTGATTTGGTGTAGATTGCATTTCAATTTCGGAATTTCAAGACAGATCTGGATCATGGACTGATCAATGAAATATTGGCTAAAAACAACAATCAATTGTTGAAAAACAAGAATTCGATACAGTGTACTGCACCTCTCAACTGAGAAGGTGAGAAAACTCAAAAGTCAAAACTGATGAACTTACTCGTAAATTAAAATCAACATGAAAAGAGAAAAGACAACAGGTTTCTTGTGTTGCGAATTTGCGATGGAGGAACCGATACGCATGTTCCTCGAGATTGTCGAGATTTTGATCTTACTAGTTGATTATCCATTTTGTAAATTGATAATTAAATAGCACTAAGAAACCAAGAGAAAAGCATTTAAGCTTCAGTTCGAGACAACAGTCAACATATTCGCAATTATTATGGCCATTTTGTACATTTCTTTCTTCAGTAAACAAAAGTAGCTCACCACACCACAAAAAAAGTGCATAAAATTTTAAAAATAGCGGTATAAAGTATAAACAAAATTCATGCTGATTATCTGTTATCAATCAATTTTTTTGAAAAAATTTCAAAGTTTTTTCTTTTGAAATATTTTTCTCCATATTTATTATATTTATTAGTATAATAAGATATTAAAAATGCCTAAAAAGAGCAAAAGGCTTAAAAAACATAAATCGCATAAAGATAAGAAGCATAAGAAACATAAGAAGAAGTATTCTGAATCTGAGGTAAGTTTATCGGTGTTCGGTGTGCAATTTTGAACTCAATGTTTTCTGACTGTCTACTAGTTTTAATACTATTTATTATAATCACCATAGTCTAGCTCTACCAGCAGCGGTAACGATTCTCTTAGTGAGTATGAATGGATTGAGAAAAAACCTGAAACCAAAACTTCCGGTAAACGCGATGATTGGATGATGGATGCTTCATTTGTACCCACTTACTCTATAGAGGATAAGAGAAGTAAGAAGAAAGATGAAGAAAAAGAAGAATCATTTATGGATAAAGTAAGTATTTTGATAACTGATATAAAGATAATTCAAATACCGCATAATTAACATCATCTTTTGTTTCAGCCAGGGCAAAGCGATAGAGAACTGAACCCTTATTGGAGAGATGGAGGAACTGGTTTACCTCAAGCGTCGAGTGATCGTAAGGTACTTGAATATTCTCATATATTAAAAATTTGCCTACGTTTTGGTAATCATTTATTTTTGTCTAGACTTCAGATTACGACAAATATCGGACCAAAACTAGCAGATCTTTTATGAAACCAGATGACGACGATAAACGATCCTACGATGTTTATAATCGAGCCCACAGCAGTAATAGTCGATGGCGAAAACAACCAGCACGAGAAGAACACCAATCGCAAGATACATCAAAGTAAATTTTCCACAGGATAATAAGAATAAACTGATTTTTAATTTCTAAATAATTATCGCAGAAGAGAAGATCGAAAAAGACACGAAGAAAGTCGAAAAAGACCCGAAGAAGATCACAGAATGATTGAAGATAACCGGAGAAAAAAAGATGAACCACCGATGAGACCAGAACTTCCTAAATCTTCGTCGTTTTTAAGTGACGAAGAAATGAATGCATTAGCTTCAAAAATTCTTAAAGCTGAAATTCTTGGCAATAAAGTAAATCGTTCTTAAATTAATTTCATAGGTTATCGAATTTTGTTTCATTAAATTTTATTTTTCAGGCCTTAGTGGAACAGTTGACCGAAAAACTTGAAAATGCTCGAAAAGCTCGCGAAGAAAAAGCTGAAGCTTCTAGAGTGGTGGTATTAGGCATAAATGATTTCGATTCTCGAAAAACAATCGATGAAAGATTTGTAGAGGAGGAACCCGTCAGTGATAAATCAAAAAGAGAAAAGGAAAAAATGAGAAGGGAAAAAGAAAGAGAGATGCAGCAAGCTATTAGTAAACATAAGCGAACTGAGAAAGTTTTGGAAAATTGTAGGTGGTGTTTGACCAATAATAAATTACAAAAACATCTTATTGTATCTAAAGGATCCACGGTATGTTACAAGGTTACTATTATAATTAAATACATAACTTAGATTATAGAGAATTTTTAATTTTTAGTGTTACCTCAGCGTACCATATTTTCATTCACTTACCGATGGACATTGTTTAATTGTCCCTACGTATCATTCCACTTGTATAACATTATTAGATGAAGATGTCTGGGATGAAGTTATGGTATGCATTTTGTAATTCTCTAATTAAATCCGTCGATAATTTTCGATAATCATTCAATATTTTTCAGGATTATTGTAAAAAATTAGTCAGAATGTTTCGAGATGAAAATCAAGATGTTGTGTTTTTTGAAACTGCTATGAATTTCAAGTATCATCCCCATATGGTTCTACATTGTGTTCCGATACCATATGAAAGTGGCAACTTGGCTCCAATTTATTTTAAAAAGGCTATTCAAGAATGTGAAAAAGAATGGGCCATTAATAAAAAATTGGTAGAATATAAAAAAATGGATGTAAGAAAATCGGTGCCTAAAGAACTACCTTATTTTATGGTGAATTTTGGAATGGACTGCGGATTTGCTCATGTAATCGAGGAAGAACAATATTTTCCGAGAAATTTCGCGCAGGTTGGTTTTTCTTTCAGAATTGAGTAGATGAAAAAATGAAACAGCATTATAAATTTTCTCTGTTTAGGAAATCATCGGTGGTATGCTAGATTTGGATCATCTCATATGGCGAAAACAGCAAGCAGACGATTTTGAAACTCAATGCAAGAAAGTTAATAAATTTAAAGAATTGTGGAAGACAGTCGAATCATAATAAAAATATTTTTTCGAGAATTTTTATTAAATATTTTACAGTTATATGTTACAAAACAATTCATCTGTATTAATAATATTGAAAAAAATTTATTACACAAAAAGTATCTTTTTAAATAATCATTTCCATTTCTCTTGCATATTGCAACATTTTTTTAGCTACATTTACATAAGGCATTTCTTCATCCACAGCCATTTCATCAACATCTCCGCTGAACAAATAATAACCATCAAGATATTGCCAATTCCTCTGTAAAGAAAAGAATAATTTAATTTACAGAATTTAACGATTTCGTGATTAGAATTAAGATCAATTTACCGTTTTACTGTATTGTGCCAGGCTTTGTTCATTTTGCAAATTCAATATCGACATAGCTCCTTTAACAGATATTTTCGGATATGCTTTTTCTAAGCATCTTGCGAGCTCGTTTCGAATCGTTTCAATTAAAGACTCCATGAATATAGCGTACGATGGGTCTGGAACTATGTGAGCCGCAGTATGTACCTTTAAATCATATTACATAGGTTAATAAAAAAATTACAAAGGTATTATGATTTTAAGGAAGGATTTGTCTCACCTTATTATAATTGCCTTCCATTATATACTGCTCTAAAGATACTGGATGTTTGATGAATGCATTGTTCAAAATTTTATCAATCGGCAGTAATTCTAATTCAATATGAAATTCAGCAACTCGATTTTGAGATAGTAAAAATAGTAAGTTGAGTCCCAATAATGGATACATTTGCGCTGATTCCGGTAGCTTTCTCCTGTAATATAAAAATCATTGCATTTTAATATCATTATTGGAATTGGTAATAAAAAGCCAACCATAATACTAACTTGTAATCCAAATAATAGCATTTTAACTGTTTCATGTAACGCTCGAACGATGCTATATCTCTTTGTAAAATACTCCACTGTGCGCCGATTTCTAAACAGCTTCCTATATCAAACACATCGTACAAACATTGAAATAAAGATCAATAAAATTGTATTCGTTGGCCTAAAATTACTTACTTGCTAATAATAATTCTTCTTCCGACGCGTCAGCATTGGTAGGCAGGAATTGCAATTCCAGCAACAACACCTAAACAATCGTTAATACTTTCATCAGTTGGGGGTTCGGGGGAGAGCTCACAAAAAATACTAATTGACAAAGAGTCAGTAATGCATAAAAAATGTGAGAAAATACAAAAAATTAATTCGAAATCACACAAAATATGAATTATTTACTTTCAATTCGGTGAGTAACTGTCCGCAGACTTCCAAGTTGGGAGGACGTTTTGACCATTCGGCTTTGAGTTTTTGAAAAGATAACTTTGCTGCCTTCAAATTGGTACGTTTCGCTTCATCGGATTCCATTGTATCTTCAAAAACGAAAGGATTTTGACAAATTTTCCGATAAGAAAGATTTCCTTTGTAACGCGATTCTAAATTTTTAATTTTTTCACAGTCATGTTTTGAATTTTATTTTGATTGCAGTGTAGATGTTGCACAGTCTGAAAATTGACTGGAATACAAAAAATGGCGGAATCATTTTTTTTAATGATTTTTATTCAATTCGTTATTTTTTCGAGAAAAGTAGTATATAAGAATGTTTAATGGAGATGCGAATTAATATGGCATTATTTTAATTTTTTTATAATGTTGCAAACTTCTGAAATAGTGAAAAATAAGAAGAAATTTAATTTTATATTTTCACGTTTTTTATTTTCTGACGAGAATTTGATGATTTTATGTTGGTAACCATGAAATGAGAAAACATCGAACTCATTATTTTTTACCTGAAAAAATAAGGTATTGTCTTATTACAAAGGCATTCAAGAAAAGAAGGAGATTATTTGCGGTGATTTATTCGGATTCGTTTTGCATAGATTTTTTGAGTGTTTTTCCAAATTTGAGTGAAATTTTGTTTTGTTTTTTGAAAAGTTGTTTTAATATTCTGTTTTATATTTCGATTAATTTTTATGAAGTATTTCTATCATGCTCTGAGATCGTTAAAATCGTGTACGAAATTTACATAACGTAGTATATTGTGTGATACGTGTAATTTCTATCGTTGTGGTACTCTCAGTTACGTGTTATTTTGTTATAAATTCATTGTTGCTGTAAATTTTCAATCATTGAGTGATTCTCTTCAATTTGGCGTTCCGTCAGTATTACATTGACTTGAATTCGATGACGTTTTTATAGAATGTTGATTAAGGTAAATAAAATCCAAGTATCAATCTCAAGCCATAAATTCATCGTAACACAAACAGTGTTTGTTATATGAAAGTGTTTCAATTTGATTTCAGTTCTAACACCTATCATCGAAAATGTTGGAACCTAATGATTCCGAACTCAATTTGGATATCACCGAAGACGCTTGTAAATCGGATTACTTCTCTGACGAAGGTGAAGTGAAAACCGATCTGTCGAACACGGAAAATGGCACATCTGGTAAAAGGAAACCCATTGATATCGGTTTCGATGATGCTAAAAAAGTCAAAGTATCGGAAAGCGAAACTCCAGTGACCGATAAAACTGTCAAGTTACATGCTGGCATTACATCGAATAATGATTTTAAACGAGCCAGTTCCGTGGCTTCTGATAACAGCGACGAATTCGTGGATGCAAGTGACGTTTTGGAACCAATTCCAACAACGGATAAAAAACCGAATTCTACCGATGATGTAGATGCTTGCGCTACTAAAAATTCAGCATCTAGTGATACTCCTAAATCCGAATCAGAAATACCGAAAGTAAAAGGAAACAAATTCATTTCGCGTCTTCCGACTTTCGCTGACGATCCTTTAGATCGATTCAATTCGAGCGCCATTCGCCGAGGTTTCTTTAAAGAAGCTGAACCAGCCAAACCAATCGATTTTAATTTCGATTCCAATTCGAACGATAAGCATGAGGCTAAAAATGAAAACAAAATCGTCAGAAAAGTCAAACTAAACCGAAGCAAGTTTTTCAGCACCGATAAACCTAAATTCTCAGACGATTCTAGTTCGGACAGTAATTCCAAATTTAACAATTCGACGTCACCGGTGAAATTGGATTTAGCATTTTCGAATGACGAAAAAGCCATTCAAAGCGTCAAAATTGAAAATAAAGTCGCGTCGTCGCCCGTTGAAGAAAAAATTACAGCTGTAAATGAGGCTGCTCCTGCTACGCTCAGTGTTGCTGAAATTGCTCCGGAACCCGAATCTAGTCTAAAAACCCAATCGCCTGTTACTGAGGATCAAAGTTCTATTGATGCTGAAAATACACCAATCGAAGCACCCTCAGCTTCTTCGATTGAAGAAAAAATACTGGATGATGTTTCTGAAGATCAAAATATTCCGCAAGTTGAACCGGAAATTTTAGAAACTTCTCTAGTGAATGACGCTGTTTCACAACCGAGTGAAATTCTTGATTCTAATTTTGACGATGTAGAAACTGACGAGCTGGTTGAAAAGGTTGACGAAGTGATGGAGCAATCAGATATCGAACCGGTTTCGAAAATTGATGAAATAATTAATCAAGAAATTAACGAATTGCCCATCATGGATACCGAACCTCTTCCTATTCAAGAAATTGAACCAGAGTCTCAAACGGTTTCACGCGAACCAGAGTCACGATTAGACGAATCTATCGAACCTGAACCTGAATCCGAACTTGAAGCGGAATTTGTTGAACCTATGGAAACTGAAAACGAACCCGAACCTGAATCACAGTTAATCGAATCTATTGATCCTGAACCTGAATCACAGTTAATCGAATCAATCGAACCTGAACCTGAATCGCAATTAGTCGAATCAATCGAACCTGAACCTGAATCGCAATTAGTCGAATCAATCGAACCTGAACCAGAATCACAATTAGTCGAAACTATCGAACCTGAACCTGATTCACCATTAGTTGAATCTATCGAACCTGAACCTGAGTCACAATTAATCGAACCTATCGAAATTGAACCTGAACCTATAGCACCTGAGCATCAACAAATCGAACCCGAACCAGCCCAATCCACTGAATCACCGCCATCATCTATTGAACTGCCATCTGAACCCATTGAGCCTCCGGTGGCTCAAGCGATCGCATCGCCAGTGTCTCAGTTAAACGAAAACGAGATTTTCGAGGAGACAAACAATCAGGTGGAAAAATTAGAAGACGATTCACTATCATTAGATATCGACTCTTCCCAACTGGCATCAGCCGAACCGGAACTACTAGAATCTGAACAAACGCCTTCCGTTTCGGAATCCATCGCTCTTCAAAAACCTATTCTTGAATCAGATCTTATCCGCGAGATTCCAGAATCAGAATCCACGCCTATTGATAAACTTCTCGATGCTAAAGAAGATATTTGCCTAGATCCCGAACCCGTTCAAGACCCTGCTGTCTCCGAAATCATCAAAGAAGCAGAAACACTCCCCGAAGCAGAACCTCAACCTCACACCGATCCCGAAATACCCGTTCAAAGCGTAGATCTCGATATTACTACCGAATCGGAAGATATAACCGATGACAAAACAGAACCTGACGTATCAAATGAAGAAAGCGAAGGCGAGGTCGAAGAAGAAGAAGAAGAGGAAATACACGAAGAAGAACTGTACTTGGAAGACAGAATGCCGCCTATTTCAAAACCCAAAGCTGCCACACCTCCTCCAGAACCTGTATCATCTCGACCAGCTCAAAAACAGGCCGCCGATGTCATATTAATTGACGACAATGACGACAAAAAAGACTCGCAATCGTGTAATCAATCAGCTCCAAGTCCGCCGCCAGTTCAACAATCGATTCAGACAACCTCTGCGGTGGAAAATATCGAAAATATTTCCGATGCTCCTGTTGAGGAGTCTGTTCAGCCTACTCCTGCTGTTGAAAAAATTGAAAATATTCTCGTTGAGCGTTCGATTCAACGTACTCCTTCGTTGGAAAATATCGAAAATATTCCAATGGATATTGACGAAGAACCCGAACCAATGGCCGCTGAGCCAATACCCAAAGAATTGTCCAAACTGGAACAGGCTCTGATCGGAAAACCTGGCATTAAAAGATTAGAAATACAGGTACCGTTGGAAGAAGTCCCTGCCCACTTCGAGGAACGTCCTAGCAGCACCGAAAACGAAGAAACCAAAGAAAAAATCAAGCTCCGTTTATCTCTTCAAGGAGATAAAGTATCTATTAAAAAACCCTCCACAGTTGTTTCGCCAACCGGTGAAATCAGAGTGAAAAGACAATACAGGAAACGTAATAAAGACGGTAATCTTAAACCGGATAAAACGTACAAACTTCGAAATCGCAACTCGAAAAAAGACGAAGCCGCTGCGCAGGAAACCGATAAAAGTAACAAATCAGCCGCAGCAGCCGGAACCGATAAACCGATCAATCTAGACGCAGATAAGATCACCAAAAACGATAGAATCTATTCGGCTGAACCGATACTAATCGATTCGGACGATTCTTCTACATCCGGCCCTACCAAAGTGCAACCTATCAAGCTAAAAATCACTAAAAATTCCAACGTCACAATCGAATGCGGTCCATCGTACTCGGATTCAGACAGAAACCGTGACATTGGCGAAGATACTCGTAAAAAAGATTCCATCCCTAATTTAATGGAACAAGCCGCAACTGCCTGGTCAGGACCCGATCTGCAGCGCGTCGAACGTCTCCTAAAAGAATCAAATATCACTATTACTCCGGTCATCTCCAAAGAAGCTTCGTCATCTGCGTCGCATTCCATTTTAAAACCAATGCTAGCCGCCGGCAAAGAGAAACCGACCACTGCGCCGAAATTCAGCACGCCTTCGCTGACCTCGACAGCATCGTCGTTGCAATCAACTACAGCCTGCATTACACCCATATCACGGGACAAATACGACTCATCTTCGTCCGAACACACATCTCCCCAAAGATCCGAACACCAGAATGGAGAAGCCTACGATCACCAAAGATACAAAGACGGTTCCGAAACCCCCACGTCGGCCATGGATAAACAAATCGATATCAAATCGGAAATACGTAAAATGCTCGCGTCCGCTGATAAACGTAAATCGGATCCCAGAGATTCGACCGATATCGAATCCGACGCATCCGACTCTAAACCCAAACTCAAAGCTGTACCGGATCTGGTACCTATTAATTTACCTACGCCGGAAATGCTACAAACGTTGGCTTCGTCGTTGGGCAGCAACACCTCCGGCGATGGAGATCCATCGGGTAATAAATCCAAGCCGGAACTCGACGCGGCATTTTTACCGCTGCTGCAGACATTCCCCAAAAGAAGAGGTAGGCCTACCAAAGCCATGGTGGCCGCCAGAGAAGCTCTGAAGCAAAGCCAAGAAGCAGCGTTGGAAAATCTGAAACAATTGGCTACCCAGAAAGCCAGCGAAGGGCAGCCTCTTCCGATACCTATTTTAGATATCAACGATCCGGAGGATCTATTTAAACGTGAGTATACCCTTTGCGAAATTTATTTTCATCGAGGTGTTTACATTGCAATTTACATGATGCACTTGTGCCAAAATCTGCAACTTATTTTCTAAAAATAATTCGACGATGGGATCTCGAATAAAACACGTGTCGAAGTACAAATTAAACAATTTGAAAAAAATGTTAATCAGTTTTAATACAAATTGCATACATTAGGACAAACTGAAATTAATTTCGATTTTTAAACTTGGTTGATTTCAATTTTTGGATTATTGAACAAATTTACCGAAGAAACGGTTCTACCATTTCTGGAATTTATTTTCAAAACGATGGAAGTTTCTCAACTCCTCTGATTGTCTACAGCCCAAGTAGGAAAAAGTGCTCTAGAAATCAATTTCGGTTCATTTTTTTTCGGCCCAAAAAATTCACTTGGCTTTTTGTAGGTATAGGTCCAACATTGCAGAAAATATGTATTTCGGATTTTCGCAGTGGCAGAATGGGCCATGGGGGCTGGAGCCTAAAAACCCCCAATTTTCAAAATGGCTCCAGCTCAAAAAACTTTTTTACAGCTTGGTAGCAGACTTCATGTGGCCAGTGGCACAATGTGGCGCTAGTGCCTCCTAAGTGCAGTTTTTAGTCAAATTTGACCACTTTTTACACAAAAATGACTGTGTATGCGCCATACCATCGGGGTCCCAAAGAAAAATACATCCGAAACATAGATGGGTTCATTTCGCACCCATTAGGCCAAAGTTTATGAAAAACGTTACATTCAAGTAAAAATGAACTCCCATAAAAGTTTTAAAAGTTACATTGCGACCTATCAAAATGGGTTAAAATTTCGTCAGGAATTACAAAAACACGACCAAATTTTTTTTGGGGTATTTTTTTTGAGAATTTGGGGTCTTAAAGTCAATCGATGTTTGGATAGTAGCAAAAAAGTACAGTGCTACCTATTAAAATGGGTTGAAATTTCGCCAGAAATTCAAATATCACGGCTAAAATTTTTTTCGAGCAATTTTTGAAAATTTGGAGCCCTAAAATGAGTCAATTTTTGGATATTATTGAAAAATTACCATGTGACCTATTAAAGTGGGTTGAAATTTCGCCAGAAATTCAAATATCACGGCTAAAAAAAAATTTTCGTGTAATTTTTGAAAATTTTTACCCTTAAAATGAGTCAATTTTTGGATATTATTGAAAAATTACCATGTGACCAATTAAAATGGGTTGAAATTTTGCCAAAAATTCAAATATCACGGGTAAAAATTTTTTCGAGTAATTTTTGAAAATTTTTACCCTTAAAATGAGTCAATGTTTGGATATCATTGAAAAATTATCATGTGACCTATTAAAATGGGTTGAAATTTCGCCAAAAATTCCAAAATCCTGATCAAAATTTTTTTCAGGCAATTTTTGATAATTTGAAGCCCTAAAATAAGTCAATTTTTAGATATTATCGGAATAGTACCATACGAGCTACTGAAATGGATTGAAATTTCGTCAAAAATTCAAAAATCACCATCAACTATATTTTCGAGCAATTTTTCAAAATTTGGAACCCTAAAATGAGTCAATTTTTGGATATTATTGAAAAATTACCACGTGACCTATTGAAATGGGTTGAAATTTCGCAAAAAATTCAAATATCACGTCTAAAATTTTTTTCGAGCAATTTTTGAAAATTTTGACCCTAAAATAAGTCAATTTTTTGATATAATTGAAAAATTACCATATGACCTATCAAAATGGGTTGAAATTTCGCTAGAAATTCAAAAATCCCGATCAAAATTTTTTTCAGGCAATTTTTGATAATTTGAAGCCTGCGACCTACCGAAATGGATTAAAATTTCGTCAAAAATTCAAAAATCACCATCGAGCAATTTTTGAGAATTTTTTTTGAACTTTGCAAATTTTGGAAATTCTTTACTTTTTGAATTTGAACAAAATTTATATTGTTTCACAATTCGACTTCTAGATATTTCATCTACCTTGATAAAAATTTTTTTCCTATTTTACCAATGTTTTGTTTGACTGTTGAAAAATTATGCTAATTTTTTTTTTTAATTTCACAAAACGTTGTTATCATTAATTATTTTTTGGACTTGAAATAAATTTCATATTTTCAAATGACCTTTTGTACTTGTAAAAAAATTAAAAAACTCGACTGTTTGGACTTGAAATAAATTTTAGAGATTCGATGTCCCACGTTTTCTGGCGGGGGGTTATAAAATCTATTTATTTTAGGGCTTCAAACTTTCGAAAGTTGCTCGAAAAAATTTTTAGTGTGATTTCTGAATTTTTGACGAAATTTTAATCCATTTTATAATAGGTCGCACGGTACTATTTCGATTATATCCAAAAATCAACTTATTTTAGGGCTCCAAATTTTCAAAAATTGGTCGAAAAAAATTTTGATTATGATTTTTGAATTTTTGGCAAAATTTCAACCCATTCTAATAGGTTACGCGGTAATTTTTCAATGATATCCAAAAATTGACTCATTTTAGGGCTTCAAATTTTCAAAAATTGCTCGAAAAAAATTTTAGCCACGATATTTGATTTTTTGGCGAAATTTCGACCCATTTTAATAGGTCGCAGTGTAATTTTTCGCTAATATTCAAAAATCGATTGAATTTAGGACCCCAAATTCTCAAAAAAAATACCCCAAAAAAAATTTTGTCGTGATTTGGTAATTCTTGACGAAATTTTAACCCATTTTGATAGGTCGCAAAGTAACTTTTGAAATATTTTATGGGAGTTAATTTTTACTTGAATGTAGCGGAGGGTGCGACTTTGAAATTCAACTACGCCCTATTGCGCCAACCGTTTTTCATAAACTTTGGCCTAATGGGTGCGAAATGAACCCATTTATGTTTCGGATGTATTTTTTTGGGCCCCCCGATGGTATGGCGCATACGCAGACATTTTTGTGTAAAAAGTGGCCAAATTTGGCTAAAAACCGCATCTAAGAGGCACTAGCGCCCCATTGGGCCACTGGCCACACAAAGTAAACATATATCCGGAGTAAGAGAAGTTTCCGCTACCAATCTGTAAAACAGTTTTTTGACCCGGAAAATTGAGAGTTCTTAGGCTCCAGCCCCCATGGCCCATTGTGACACTGCGAAAATCCGAAATACGTATTTTCTGCAATGTTGGAAATTTTACTCTTATGATTTTCAGTATTGTCATTTGAAATTTTGAAATTGTAATTACCAATTTTTTCGTTCAACTTTGGAAAATTGAAATCTACGAAGGCTGATCCCAAATTTCAGCTAACCAAAAGAGAATCAAGCGAATTCAAGTATTTCTTGTTCAACTCTAATGATCGTCTGTCTGCCTTAGAAATACTTTAGCGCACCGGTGAAACGAACGGTCGAAGTCGAGTTTATTTTTAATTATACTCCGATTTGTAGGCGATAAAATGGTCGCACGACGTTTAAAAATACTACAAGTTTTCGTTCAATCGCATCATAGACAGCATAATTACTCTATACCTACCACTCGTACATATTTCTATGCTCGTAAACAAAAATCAGAGTATTTTGAAATTATTTTCTATTTCTCGTTTCGATTTCATTGCCAAAGACTGTTTATCGAACGAAATTTACTCGGAAAAAATCTAGTATTCGAGACAACGTTTTTAGTCGTGTATTTAAATGAAAATTACAGCAACTTTACGTTATAAGAAAGAAATCGTGGAAACAAAAAACTACATATCTAGACGAGAAGTGTCGGGAGGGGTCGAGGGTTTGGGTAATGCGTCGACTTATGACACATGTTTTTTTTTTCGACGTTTTATATGTACGAAGATAAACATTTTCAGCCAGTTAAATGGAGTTGTTCGCTGTTTTACTGAATACCGTTACCGATTCTTTATCAAAGTATAATTACAAAACCGATAGGAAGTAATAAGCTGAATAAAAATAACATCACTTTTTTCGGTTCTTCTGCTAAAGTTGTTTCATACGTACGGTGCACATTCGACGATGACACGTCGAAAATATACTTGTAACGTACTCGTACTTGCTCGTTATGCTCACGTTTAGTTCGTCGAATAATATGCATTCGATTGGTGCTTTGAATTGCAGCAAAACGCGGCAGGAAATCGCGAACAGATCGAATGGATAAGTCCTCCGATGCAGAGCAAAGTGCCTCAGAGACGACCGCCGATCCGGAACGAGAAGCCGAGGAAACCAAAAGATTGGAAGAGGAAAGGATTAAAAAAGAAGAGGAAAAAGAACGTCGCAATGAGATCAGAAGACAGAAGGCCAGAGAACGTAATGATCTGGTTAAAGCCAAACGTCTCAGACAAAAGATGAAAGCCGAAGAGAGACAGAAACGGATGCAGGAGAAAAGACGCAAGTTGCAGGAAGAGAAGAAGAAATTGGAAGAGGAGATTAAAAATTTACCTACGTCGATGCCCGGATTCGATGACGAGACTAGAATGAGCGCTGAGAATAGCCAATCGCAGACGGTGTCGTTTAGTACTGGTTAGTTTGCAATTTTTTTCAGCTGAGTTTCGTTTTAGAGATTTATTTGATTAATTTTTTATTCGAATTTTTAGGTATGGGAGATGAGGATTCGAGTAATGCTACGACCGAGCTGAGTCAACGAGTTAAGAAAAGTCGAATGGAAGTTACTGATATTGACAGGTAAAAATTCGTTACCTAGTTGTAGTTACGATTGATTTATGATTTGTTGGTTTTCTTATCGAAACGAGTCGATTGATCGATGATTTTTATGATTTATTACGATTGAAAGTTTGAAAGAAATTTCAATCGATGATTCAAATTATTATCTGATCTTCGATTCTTGAAAATCAGCTAAATCTAGTTTAATAATCAATTTTTTTCGATAAGAAATTCGATTGGCTGAACTATCGATTTTAATTCGATTGTCAACATTGATGTTTGATTACAAATTTTTGATTATTTTGAATCTTGAACAATTTTATGAGAATCAGTTTGCCAATAATTACAATTAATACGAATATTATTTCACTTTTATCAATTTATGACAAATTTTTGCAACCAAATAACGAACAATCGTGGTATTTCCATCTTTGAATTTTACAGCAAGGACTTGACTGTGGATCAAATAGCCGAATATCAATGGCCCATTCAAGGTGGTGAATTGTACATGATCCAAGAGCAAATATCGAACTACTTGGGTGTAAAATCATTCAAACGAAAATACCCCGATATCAAAAGACGTCCCGTAGATTCCGAAGAAAGAGCCTATCTGGTGGATAGCGGTTTAGTATCGGAAACGTTGTGCGATTTAGGTGCATAAATTTTATCTTTTACTTTATTTATCACTAGTTTGACAGTTTGCCAATGATAATTGGAAATAAGAATAGACTTTGACTTATTTACGAATTTTCAAACTTTTTCTACGATTGGATTTCAGGCTTGACCGCGGTTAGTAGCGCTGAACTTCTAGATATCATGTTTGCTGATTTCCCCGACAAGTACGAAGAACTAAGAAGGCATATGCGAGATAAACAAATGAAGGAATTGTCGTTCAAGCAGAAAGGTACATATAATACGGTTTGATTGTCCTGCTTTGTTGAAGAATATCATTAATTAGTGATTTTTCTTCAGCTTGGGCGAATGGATTGGGATACAAGTTGTTGATGGCCGATGGTACGAAGCAAGATTTGAAGAAAAGAGCGATGGAATCGGCTTCTAATTGGAATTCAGCTTTGAACAAGAGTCGATCGGATGATAGAAGATGTGCAATTGATTTGCAAACGTTCATCGTTCATTATCCGAAAACAAGAACTAGGAAAATGACGATGGCTACACCGAAAATGGGTAGCTATCCGGTTTCCATTTTACCTGGGCAGTTTTGCGATTTCTATAAAACGTAAGGATCAAAATATAATGCTTGGTTAGGATTTTAAACGAAAATTAATTTTGATTGTTCATTCTTTTGTCCAGTTATACGTCGACAGAACTGAGATACATGCCTCTTAATACTGTTATGTATGGTCCTCTGAAAGCACACGCTACAGCTCCTGGCGACGGCAGCCAAACTGATTCCGATGATAGTTCTTCTTCTGATGAATCAAGGTTTGATCACTGATCGATAATTTATCACAGAATTGTATTTTGTTTCGAAACTAACGCTAGAGTATTTGATTTTATTAGCACCTCTAGCGAAGGTACCCAGGCTACCGAAGACACCATGGAAGATACTGATAAGGATATGAGTGTCGATGAATCTTCGATAATGGATAAATCGCACGATCTAACCTTATTGAAAGAACAAATGACAATGGAATTGAGCGAAAATACTCGAGAACTTATTATGGATGAGACTGCTAAAATCCTTTGCAAAGTTTGTCTCGGAAATATCACTCGGAATAAGGAAAATGTTCCCGAAGTGTTGATATATTGTTCGCAGTGTTCTTCTACGAGTAAGAAAATCATTAAAAGTACGTTTGAGGTTTCCGAATTTGGTACTCAAATGTTTCTTCGTTTATTCCAGGTCATCCTAGTTGTTTAGATTTATCTTTAGATATGGTTCCTCATATTAAAAAGTACTCGTGGCAGTGCCCCGATTGCAAGATTTGTGCTCGATGTAAGGAAAATGCCGATGAAGATAAGATGTTGTTTTGCGACACTTGCGATAGAGGGTTGGTTATCATCGATTATTTTTTCACACGCAATTTTCGATGTTTTAATTTATATATTTTTTTTTAGTTACCACATATATTGCGTTGGTCTTAAAAAAGTACCTTCCGGAAGATGGCAGTGCCAAGAATGTACGACTGTTGAGAACAACATTAGTGTAAATAATTCCACTCCGTTGAGAGAAAAGTTCAAGGGACCGGGGCTTATTGATATCCAAGATGGATAATTATTAGTTTATTTTTCGCCACGCTGTTTTTTTTATACTTGCAATTTCATTTTAAGATGTATTCTAAGATTTATTTATTTTTTCTTGTATGAACAGTATTGTCAGATTGCATCATTGCGATAACCGTTAAATATTTCGTAAACTCACTGACGTGTAAATGTACTTATGTTATTCATTTTCTCTCTCTTCGCCTAAAACATATTTGTTTTAAAAAATGTTCTTTTAAGTAATTAGAATAAGGTTAGAATGCAGTGATAAGATTTAAAACATGTATATTAAAAATTTTACAATTTTTCTAGTTCTTTTATTGAACTGTTATAGGTATAAAAATAATAAAAAATATATTTAGTTGAAATTCTCCTCATAGAATCGTACAAACTTTGGACTGAAACAGAAAAAAATTTTAGTACCTGTGTAATGTTTTGCCACGTTTAATTAGTATTGTCAGTACTTACGGTTACTTTTTTTTCTCCTGATTTTGTATTCTCCCTTTTCTTGTCTGTACCTAAAATTAGAGCGTTTTATTTAATTACTATGTCGAGTAAGTCTTGAATTAGAGAAAATAAAGAAGAATTTTTACTTTTATAAGATGCCGGAACGTTGTTGTTTTCGTTCTTCGATTCAACGATTTTCTGTAAACCGAATTGTCTCAGTAGTTTTTTAAATCTTCCTTCGTTAGGAGCTAATTAAAAAATTAAACTTGGTATTTCTAATTGTTTGTCAAATTTTAAGGAATGCGATAGCTCAAACTAATATCTTACGTTTCCCATTTGTAGCTAGAGATGAATTAATAATGCTTTGCGCGTTGTCTACGACGGAATTATTTTCGACAACATTCACAGCTTCTGTCTGCAAATGTATTAGAGCATGAAAGTCTACCTTTCGTTGAAATGAACCAAGATTGAGAATTTATATCCTTACTTTAATTTCGTTAATGTTTTGTAATTCTACGCCATTAGTTGGTTTCGGATTCGGACTGCTGATATTCTTGGTGTCTAAATCATCACTGGTCATCGAATTGGTTTTATCTACGTTTGGAGAATCTCTCCCCGATAGGTCTTCTAAGCTGTTACGATCGATGTTCGTAGTATAAGATAGACTACGAATTTCTTCTGATTGATGATCGATGTTAGTATTGTTATTGGATACAGGTGTCAAATCTGCGTCAAGATTTTTTGTAGATGAATCGTTTTTGGTTGAGTGGTCGTTCTCCTATTTGAGAAATTATAGATGTTATTCTCATTGGTTGTCAACATTTTATAATGAAAACTCAGTTATTCGTATTACTGTGGGTTTATTTCCCAGTAGATAGTCTTTGTCAAATTTTGGAGCTTTGATTTCTTTTACTGTGGAGAGTTTGTTAGAAGATGACTGTATCGGAGATGCCATTATCATTGTGTGACAACCTCCGCATATTACCTGGAAATTATAAATGGTTAAAGAAGTAGTCAATTTCTTGGAATTTTTTCGAAATGAAATTATATTTTACGGTATTCAGCTTCAATGATGGCACCGGAAAATGTACTTGAACTGGCTTGGTAACGGAATTTTCCACTATGGCGTCGTTAATACATAATTTACCATATCGTGTATCTCCACATGCGTAAAGCATTCCATTATCTGTAAATAAATTATGGAATTTTCAAAATGGAAATTGAATCAAGAATGAAAAAAAAATTATTTTTTATACAATTTTGTTTTCATAACAGTAAACACTGCGCGACAACAAGTGGTAAATTTTACGCGCATGCGCAGAAGTAGAAGTAGGAATATTTGGCGCCTTGGCGGTTGCAAGAAAATTGTTTATTGTCTGTGGTGGTGTGTGATTTTCGTTTTAAAATGCGGAAATGGTGTGCTTTTTGTTCAAAATTTGACTGTTTTAGTGTTATTTATTAATGAATTGATGATTTTGAGTATATGGTGTGATTAAACAATTAATTTATTCACCTGTCAAGAACATAGAATGACTTTCTCCGGCTGAAGCGTGACTTATGAACAAATCACTTAGCAACGTCAAAATGGTCCATTTTTCGGTCGCTTTAACATCATCTATTCCTAATTGGCCGTATGTATTGTCTCCGCAAACGTAACATTTTCCATTTTCTGTAAAGTAAGCTTTACTTAGATTATACCATTTTTCCAATATTCGTAACAGAAACACGTACCCGTTAAAGCGATGGTATGATGGCTGCCACAAGCTACGGAGATTATTTTTTCTGGAATTGATGTTTTCGCCGGACTCCATTGTTCTTTTTGATCGTGATCGTTGATGCCAAGTTTGCCGTTTTCGCAATTACCACACAGGAGCAATTCGCCGGAATCTGTGAGTAAATTTGCTTTGAAATTATCGAATTAGGCTATGTTTGTTTCTATGAGTAATTTTAAATTTACCAGTGACGAAACCAGTGTGATAGTATCCGCAATCCAGATAGATTATCGTTTCCGGTAAGTTCAATAGTGTTGGATCGGTGTATACGGTCATGTCTGATTGAATCAAGCCGAGTTGACCATCGCTATTGCTTCCCCATACGTACACAGTGCCTTTTGCTGTAAATTGGAATGGAATTGAAGTTGGTAATCTTGATTATGTATTTTTTAAAATTATAGTTACCTGTTAGCAAAGCGGAATGTTGAGATCCTGCTGATACTTGTAATATCTCGTCTTCTAATTCTGTGACGAACATCGGTAACGCGACGTAATCCAGCATTTCACTATCGCCGATTCCCAATTGTCCATCGGTATTGCATCCGCAGCTGTATACTTTACCATTTTCTACGATCGAAAGAAGTAATTTAATTTATGATTCTACTTTGGCAACTCACTGCAAAGGAATATTGTACTTGTTGTGAAAATGGTGTGAACTCTACCGCAAGCAACATGTTTGACTTTTTCTGGCTTTATACCTGAAATAACGACGGTTGAATTCGTGCTTTCAGTTTTACTTTTGTTAATTTATCAAGTTTTATTACTTTTCACGCAGCTGGGCTTATTAACCGGATCTTTATGTCCTAATCCAAGTTGACCCCATTCGTTATTGCCAAAACTGAAAACTCGGCCGTATTCTATGTACGAAAAAATGAAAGAAATTAAACATTGATTCGTTCCAATATACGTACGAATAAAAAAATTATGGTAGACATCGCGTGTTAATATCGGTGTATCGTCAGTGTCCAGCATTCCTCAAGCTCGAAGTAATTAGTTTCAATACCCTTCGCGTGTTTCTTTTTGACAATTTGGTATTTTTAAAATAGGTATAAAATGAGAAGATATTTACTGCAAACAACCGCCGTATGTTGATCGCCGCAAGAAATCTCGACTATTGGATCATTTCTAATGAAAAAGTGGCTCGGGATGTTGTCCGCAAATCTGCTTCGGCCGAATGTGAAAACTGCACCGGTTTCTGTTGGGAAATAGCGAAATTTTATTGGTAGGTGTAATCTAGGAGATTCGAAGACGTTGGTTTTATTTTTATGGTTCAGTTGCATAAATGCTGAATGGGTATTTCAATCAAATGTGTAAATTTATAAATTTTACGATGAGTTCTTATCAACCAATTATTTCATTTTTTTTGTACCTTGAAATTTTTCAAGTTTTTCTTTGGTATGCAGTGTCCTGTCTGCCACAAGTCCACCGTGCATTTTCCTGGATTTGTGACGGTTTTGTGGCGGATTTCTAACACATGAAACAAACTTTGCACGCCAGGGTTCCTAAATTGTGCCTTTTTTGGATCTTGTTGGTTGTACTAAAAAGTATTTTGTTTCGATTCTAAACATATCTATTTTAGCACAGGAAAATAAGGAAATTAAATCGCATTTTGAGCCATCGCAAATTTTACGACGTTAAAATGTTCCTTTCGGTGCCCTGATTAACCACCAAAAAGTCCCCGAACCTCACTCATCGACATCTCCTCTATATGTGGACTCAAAGTGACCCTCTCTTTGTTTTTCGCTTATAACTCTTGAAATATGCGTTCAAACAAAAAAATGAT
>FIZU01019095.1:0-26163 GCA_900064475.1 Pseudococcus longispinus | reverse complement strand
GAACGCTTAAATTTCATTATTTTTTTCAACTTTTCGGTCGTCAAGGGGGGGGGGGTCCAGACCCCCCGGACCCCACCCTTAAATACGCCACTGGTCCGTACGATCATCGACCCAGTCGTCGGATAGCCTGCGAATTGCGGCGAGCTGGATGAGCTGGTCGGCTGGTCGGCTGGTGCCCATGCCAGCGGCGCGGCATGCCGCAGCATCGACAAGACAAATCTACGCGGCTCAATCTGTTTTTTGGGGCGAATTACGAATACGAATACGAATATGTGTAATTGCAAGTCGGAAAGTACGCCAACGTGCTAGGTATATTGGTTAAAAATTTGAAAGTTTACCTAACCATTATCGAGTAAAAATGGCGGTCGATTTTGAATACTCGTAGATATCTATTCGGTCCGAGTCTCAATCGTCGACGATCAAATGATAGACGAAGGCGAATGAAGTACTCTTACCTACGTAAGCTGATTGAAATTTGAAAGAATTGAACGGAAATAACGGACGAGATGCGCGTGTGTGTGGGTAAGTTTAACGAGTACTCGTATAGGTATAGGTAGGTGCATATGTAAGATGATAACGTTGCTAACGTTAACGAGAAGAAGGAAAAACAAAAGAAAACGCTCGCGCGTCGTAATTATCTGGTTCGATTCGGTTCGATTCGATTTTCGTACTCGTACGTACGGTAACTAAACTCGGTACCTTTCGTTAAATCAAGTAATCCGTAATTACGAACTCGAACGATCGCGAAGAATTTCGTTTTAATTAGCTGGTTTTAATTTAACAAGTACGCGTGTAACGTTGATTTTTCATACGAGTTACGTAGGTATTTCATTCGTCTTAAGGTCGGCTCGCGTCGGTTGATGCCTGACCCTGATGGGCTTTTTCCCTACTACCTACCTACCTACCTACCTACTTACCTACAGGCTCTACGTAAAGATATTTCACTCGCACGGGGTTGTAAAGGGACTGGTGGAATGTACGTAGACCTCTAGACATCTATAGCCTAGCCTACATACGTGGGTAATGTGTATTGTGTATTGAAAGGAGACCGCACGAGTCGCGTCGTCGGAATGCTTTTCTTTGCCTCAACCTCCTCGTTCGCCTTCTCCGACGACTTGATTTACTTTTTGCCATTCGTTATCGAGATAAGGGTGTCTCTTGGCGACTACGCTGTCCTACGCGAAAGTGGTGGTATTGTTGAAAAAATGTACCAACAAAGTACGTCGCGTCGCCATCTCGCAAATTCGTACGTGCGATTGGCGATGTACGAAAGGTAATTACTTGCGAGCAATTATGGCGCGGTATCGGCCGCGGCCAAGGTTACGGCCGTTTATTCTTTTCGTACGACTCGGACTGTGACTCGGACCCGGACCGTTTGGCTTGGGCGCAACAAAAAAATTTATGCCAGTTGGTTCGTTTCGTTTCGTTTCGTTTCGCGAAGACAGAAATTCCTCTCGAAGTAGGTAGTTAAAGCTAATTAACGCGAGATAGATGGCGAACAGATTTCAAAGATTGCACGTATCTCGGTTAAAATTTTTTCGTCTGCGGCAATGGTGCTCTGTACTGTACTGTACTGTACTGTACCCTACGCTTCCTACGCCTACGACAACACTTGGTCTCGTGGCGTAGCGCGCCGTGAAAATTCCGTCTCATATGGTCACATCACGCGTGAGGCGGAGTTGCGATAGAGTTTCGGCTATCGTATACGGTTTAGTGTTGCGTATTTGCGTTATACGCGTTATACGTGTTGCGCGCTACATATACGGCTGCAGTTTCGTAAGTACCAGTTGCGCATTCGCCATTTTCTCTTAGGGATGGTCTCAACGGCCGAGTCACTGGTCGGGTTCAGCAGCTCTGGACTTTCCGTCGGTGACTGAAAAGTGGGCAGAAATGACCAAGTTTCATTTTTCGAACGTCTTTTTCTGCGACAATTTTCGTTATTTCGATAAAATGATAGATATTCCGTTTGATTTTACACGAAATCTCTTTTTTTGCGTAAAGAAGCCCGTTCTCCTTTCCATCGAATGACTGGCTGCTGAGGTTAAACATGTGCGATAGAGAGGAGCAGTAGTACGTAGAACTAGCTTTTTTTGGCTCCAACTCGAAAAGTTTGAAAATTTTCGACGGTTATGTCGACTAATCTGCTACGAATACCTTCTCTAATTAAGCTACGTATAGCGACGGTGCGGTGTGCTTGTGCCCGAGCGCAGCGAGGCCGAATTTTTAAAATAACGACGTGTTTAGCTATCAAAAGGGTTCGTTTTTTGAAATCAACCCTTTTAAAAAAAATCGAAGATCATTTGGGCCTGGGGGGAGGGGCCTTCAACCTCCAACGCCCCCTCGGATGCGTCACTGACTCGTACGTAGAAAGAGAAGCATTTTAGCCTGTACGAGGATTGTCGTTTGTCGGTTTGTCGGTTTGTCGATACCTAGCCAGTAGTTACCTACTGTAAATGATGAAAGCGCGTGTCTTTTGCTAGAGTTTAAGGAGAAGTAGGCGAGTGCGATAAGAGTATCAGCGGGAGAAGTAACAAAGAATAGGTACCTATATGGTATCGGTATCTACGAATACAAAACGATGCTTACGTATATACTCGAATGCGAAAAAGTTGCCAAATTTACAGATACCAACGTTTAGTTGATAGTGATTAATTGGCCAAACGCTCGCCGATTCGCGGTAATGCTAAATAATGAAAAGACTATAGATATCGGTAGCTACTCGTAAGTAAAAATTTACCGTGCTGTCGCGGTTACGGTTACGGTTACGATTGTTCGTACACGTGTATGGTACGTCCGTCCATCCGCCCACGGTCCGCGTATGACGATGATGAATTGTCGATGAGGATGAGGATGATGATGATGATGATATAGATGATGGTGATAATGGCGATGGCGGAGATAATACGCGTAATAAGTACTAATGATGACGAGATGGTAGGTAGGGGGCAGGGAGACAATGAGGAGGGGAGAGCGGTTAAAATTTTTTGGCGAGATCGCTTTTACCGTCCAATTACCAACGGTACTCATCCGCATTCGTATAGTTTCACGCTATTTCGCATGGTTAAGTAGTTGGCGTTGGTTCTACAACGTACAGCAGGCTACGGTCGCGTCCACTCGCCATTTTATCAGCTACTCGTCATTTATAAGAAAGTATGTCGTCGTGTGCTGCTGCTGCTTGCTAGCTGTAGCTTTTTATCGACGAGTAGGTAGTACGGCGAGGGACGCTTTTCATCGCGGTATGCGAAAAATTTTCGCCAGGTCGCCACCGCGATAGCACTTTCGACTAATTGACTAGATTAATCGATCGACGCGACGTCGCCAAAAGTTTCGTACTCGTCTTACGTGCCCCGGTACGAAACGTTGAAAAATGGAAATTTTCTTACGACTTATTTCGAACTAGGTAGCCACTTGTCTGGCGTTTTAAAAATTTTCCAACTTTACCTATAACTTTTCACGCCAGTCGCTAGTCGCTAGTACACCTGAGAAAGTCCACCACTCCACTCCACGCCCCCCCACCCCGTCCCGCTCCGCCCAGCTTCGCCGAGCCGTACGTAATTTTACAATTTTCATAAACTCCGTAGGTCGTAGCCGGGCTATGTTAACATTCGACTGTTTTGTTTTTCGCATCGCAGCAATTATTCCGCTCGCAGCAGCAACAGCAGCAACAACAAGCCGCGGCGGCGGCCGCTTTGTCGGCGGCGGCTGCGGCCAATACGCCGGCCCAACTGCAATTACTACAACAGCAGCAGTACCTGCAACAACAGCAACTAGCCGCCGCCGCAGCCGGCTTGGCGCCTACGACGTTCGCAACAGCGCCGCCGACTCCGTATATAATCAATCCGCAAGAGCCGTACGTAATCGCCGGTGAGTATCCGCTGCCCACCTACGTACCTATACCTATACCTATACGTATATATTAAATTACCGTACGGTTGTTGTTGTTGTTGTTGTGGTTTGGCAGGAGCGACGGTATTGCCGCAGTACTACGGCGTTCCTTGGGGCGTTTATCCGGCCAACATTATACAACAGGGAGCGACCACGAATACGCAACAAAGAAGACCGTTGACACCGTCGTCGGCGGCCACCGAAACCGCCAACAATCTAGCGGCAGCGGCCGCCGCCGCCGCAACCGTTCAACCGAGTCCGTACGTTATACCAGCCTATTACGATCAGAACGGTTCGATCGTTATGAGAGGCATAAGTAACGGTCCGACCATGAGATTGGTTTCGCCGGCTCCCGTACTCGTTAATCCGTCTAATCCAGGTTAGCAAATTCTCGCCCTTTTTTGTTTTGATTTTTTTCACCCACTAGCTAGATAGTAGGTACCAAATACCTTTTAGTCCGTTGGTCTACTCTTCGGTATTCTCACCATCGGCCTTTCGCGGTAAACGTTACATACCTATACCTACTCGTGGGTACGGTATGGTATGGTATGATATGGTGTGGTGTGGTGTGATGTGGTGTGATTTAGACGTGTTGATTGTCGTCAAAATGCCAAAATTTTTGCGAATTGTTGGAAAAGTCCCTTACACTTCGCGCCCAAGTATTTTCAATTTTTTCAAAACCGTCGGCGTGTCGAATGTCGTCTGTCGTCTGTCGTCGAAGGAAAGCCGATGTCGATAAAAGTACATATCAAGTTTACGTGTATTTTGTAGGAAATGGCGTACGATTATTGGGTAGTCAGCCGCAACAAATCGGTACTCCGCCATCTTCGATTTATAGTAACGCGCAAAGTGCATCTCTTTATACCGCAGCACCATCTACAAACGGTACAGGTAATGTGTCCAAAGTGTCAATTACAAAATGCCTAACTAGAACCTAGCAACCTAGCTGCAACCGCCTATCATTAGGCCTACTTATACCTTACCTATACGAAAATGCGCTGTTTAATTTGCGTCGCTGCCGCTCTGTCGCTCTTAGTGCTTCGTACTCTCGGACCTACGTAGTACGTACTCGTACTTGTACGAATTTCAAAAAAAAAAAAACACCCAACGACCGAGACAACAAAAACTTGACTCACTCACATCGTCACATACACGCAAACTCGTATTTACTTACTTACTTACTTACTTACTTACCTACCTATATCTACTTCCTTACTATTACTCGTACACGTAGCAGAAAGCTTTCGTATGCAGTACATATACCTACCTGTGTTTTGTTTTAGACATTGCTGCTTTTGTCGTGTTCGTCCTATCGTAAAATTTCCATTAGTTTGACTGACTGACTGACTGACTGACTGACTGACTGACTGACTGCGTATATTCACGTATTTACCGTACTAATTCGCCGCCTTTTGTAAATGCGATAGCTCGATATCGACTGTCGTTCTCGTTCGCATTCACGTTTGTCTCGTTTGGGTGTGTGGCTGTGTGCGTGGTTTTCTCAACGTACTAAATTTTTATTTTTTTCAATTTTTATTTTTTTGTCCAACAAAAAGTCGTTTCTCGTTAGTACGTAGCTAGCTAGTAGCTAGTACATAGCTAGTAACTACGTACATCGAATCGCATCACCCGAGCGAATTTGCTTACGAATTATGCCCGATGCTTTTCTAAATGCACCGGCGCGGCGCGGCGCGCGGCCAGTTAACTTATAAGCGATCAAATAGGTGCGAGAAGGAAAGAAAGACAAAAACGCCGACGTTTGTCGAGTCGCTGGCTTATGTTGCAGTTTTCATTTTCACCGCTCGAGTGTGCGTATTGCATATGCCTGACCGCGTAGGTGTAATTTACGACGAAATGGCCTAAATTCTCGTCTTATTTCCGAGCGAATGCGTTTTGGTTCATTTTTCTACGTCGTAATTTAAGCTTTTCTTTTATTCTTTCGTTTCCTTCGTTCGATAGTTGCGATCGTATCGTTCTGTCCTCTTTTTCGTTTCATTTTGTTTCGAAGCTAATTTAATTTAATATTATTTGCGCATTTGAACGTCGTTCGACGTTGCAAGATGAGTTACCTACTCGCGCATACGTCGTATTACATAGCACCTCAACTTAGCTACCTAGTACCTACCTGTAATCGAGCTTTGATACGTGTGATTTTTCAATCGAATTGAATTTACAATCGTTTTGTTTGTTTGTTTGTTTGTTTGTTTGTTTGTTTGTTTGTTTGTTTGTATGTTTTTTTATTCATTTTTTATTTTTTTAATCGGTATATTTTTGACTTACGAATTCCACACGATCGAGAAGATCTACGTACCTCACGCGTACATATTAAATATATTGAAAATTTTTACATTTTTCACGTTGTTATTTGTACGTACGTTTCAGGATTACAAGACGTTTCGTTAGGATTGGGTTTGAATTCGAATACGACCGGTAGAAGAGATTCTTTCGATCGAAATACGTCGGCATTTTCACCTTCGGTAGAGTACGCCAGACCAAAATGGCCTCAGACGCATCAACCTTACAGCGCTTTAGGTACATTTTATAGCCGATAGCCCGAAAGTCTATTCCAGACGAATCGGTTTCGCTATGTACGAAACACGTGTCCGAAAACGATCGGTTTGTTCACATTTTTCTTTCTTTTTTTTTCAACTTGGCGCAGGTGCTTCGGTGACGGCGTGCCAGAGTCCTTTGGATTTGACGTCGTCCTCTATTACACCACCTCCTTCCATCGGTACCGCCGGATTGCAGTTGGGCGCATTGATGGCCAATAATTCCAGTCCTAGTAGAAATATTTTACCGGCTACCGCTCCGAGTGCCGAAGCTTTATCCAAATTTAGATCGAATTGTAATTATTAGAATCGAGTTTTCTATTACTTATACGTACCTACGAGTACCACCTTGCGACCGAAACGGTTGACGTGGCGTTTTGGAACCGGTTCGGCGGTATCCCCGCAACCAGTTCTCAATACGTATTTCGCCGCACCGCGGCTGGAAAAACGATGACCGCGCTTTCGTACGTGCGTTTTTCGCGAGGCGAGTCTATCGGCAACTGGTTGAAAAGCACTCGACGTACGAGTAGATAGGTAGAGGTACCTACCTAGTTCCCTTTTATACGACGAAACGTGCAACGTGATTCGGCTAGGATTTTGTAGGATACGCTGCGAATTCGTTGGAACGAGATTTTCGTCGCCATATTTGGAAGAGGGGTGAAATATTTTCGCCTAACCTACTCGACTCGGAAACGTGCGAAGGAGGAGCGAGCGAGCGAGCGAGCGAGCGTTTTACGATTTACCCATCTTGCAATTACGATCGCTACGAGGTTCGAGGTAGAAAACCTTTCCGAGGTTGATTCGAACCGGTGGTTTACTCGTAGTTTTGAAAATACGAGGTCGCGGTCGGCGTTCTATTTACCTACAAATAATTGCCTACAACGTAGTACGCGCTCCTGTTTCAGATAATTTAACGGCGAACGGAACGATATTTGGCGCAGCGACGACGCCGACCAATTCGCTATTCACGAAACTGGGAGTTCGCGGTAGTACGCCTTCGTTGACGGGATCGGCGATCACGTTGGATAACGGCAAACCGGTGACCGGACGTAGTCGATTGCTGGAAGATTTCAGGTAATGTATAGTCGACGACGGCGACGCCGCCCCGCTACACCGGGCTACCGCCGCCGCCAATTTTCGATCGCCAGTAATTATATTTCCGCGCTTGTTTCCCAGAAATAGTCGCTATCCCAGTTTGCAATTGAGAGATATACAAAATCATATCGTGGAATTCTCGCAAGATCAGCACGGATCTCGATTCATTCAACAGAAACTGGAACGCGCTTCGGTGGCCGAAAAACAGCTCGTGTTTTCGGAAATCGTGTCGGCCGCGTACAGTTTGATGACCGACGTATTTGGAAACTACGTTATACAAAAGTTTTTCGAATTCGGTACGCCGGAGCAGAAGGCGACGTTGGCGCAGAAGGTACGTACTCTTACCTCTACCTACCTACCTACGTAGCTATCGTGCGCTAATAACGACCGGCGATTTACAGGTTCGCGGGCACGTATTACCGTTGGCTTTGCAAATGTACGGATGCCGAGTCATACAAAAGGCGCTGGAATCTATATCGGGCGAACAACAGGTGGAAATTGTAAAAGAGCTGGACGGTCACGTATTGAAATGTATTAAAGATCAGAATGGTAATCACGTCGTGCAAAAGTGTATCGAATGCGTCGACCCGCACGCCTTGAATTTCATTATAAGCGCCTTCCAAGGACAGGTAAAAATTTCGTCCCGTCGCGACCTCGGTCGTCGGTTTACTTCTTCCGGTTTTTTTCCCCCTTTCGTAATTTATTGGTTTTACCAACTCGCACGCGCAGGTATTCTCGCTATCCACGCATCCGTACGGTTGTCGGGTTATACAACGCATTCTGGAGCATTGCCTGCCCGAACAGACCGCCTCGATTTTGGAAGAACTGCATCAGAATACCGAGCAGCTCATACAAGACCAATACGGAAATTACGTTATTCAACACGTTTTAGGTAAGTCTCTGTCCGCGGCTAGGCTGCGCGATACAGGTACGTACCTACCTACCTACTTGACGAATGACCGTTTGTTGCGCAGAACACGGTAAACAGGAAGATAAATCCAAATTAATCTCGTCCATCAAGGGCAAAGTATTGGTACTGTCGCAGCATAAATTCGCTTCGAACGTGGTGGAGAAGTGCGTTACGTACGCGACGCGTGCCGAACGATCTACGCTAATTGACGAAGTTTGCGGATTCAACGACAAGTAAGCGACCTACCTTACTGAAATCGACCGCAAACTAGGTAATTAAATACTCGCCTGCGTTTTTTCAGCGGTTTACACATCATGATGAAAGATCAATACGCTAATTACGTTGTGCAAAAAATGCTGGACGTTTGCGAATCGAGTCAACGTAAAGTGCTCATGAATAAAATCAGACCTCATTTCACATCGTTACGAAAATACACGTACGGTAAGCATATCATCGCGAAATTGGAGAAATACTTCTCCAAGAGTCCGTCGACGACGGTTACCGATCTCGGACCGATCGGACCTCCGACCAATGGTATTTTGTAACCTGTTGGCTGTTGGATATCTACGTTGACTTGTTAAAATACGAAATGAAAAAATAACGCGCCAATTGGTCCGACAAGAAGCGAACGGATCGCGCGCCACGCGCCAGGCACTTCGAGCTCCTTCTCCTCGTCGTACGCGTCTACGCCAAATCTGCACCAACTAGAACCGCGTGTACGACAGAATCACGGACTACGGACTTGGCATTTGAATTTGATTTGCATAGACAAACGCGTATAATTTTATATATCATTTTTATTAATTCGGTCAATACGCTATTATTATAATCGGTAGTTTTATTACTATTATTATTATTATTATTATTACTATTACGTATACCTAATTATTATTATCGTTACTATTACTAGAAATTATTATTAGTACTACGAATGTGTATCGTTACTGCGTATTACTATTATTATTATTATCATCATCATCATCATCCTCATCCTCATCTTCATCCTCATCATCATCATCATCATCATCATCGGTTTACGCGGAGATGTACACCTGTTATTGCTATAGTTGTCGTACTACCGCGGACAGGTTTTCCCTCGGGATTATTTTTGCCTAGCGAATGGCCGAATGCGAATGCGAATGTGGCGAGTGTAACGTGTTGTTTTATGATATCTCTTCCTTCTTCCTTTTGTTCCTTTTTTTCTCCTTCGCACGATAACGCGGTGTCCGCTACCCGCTTACCCGATACCGATACCGATACCGTACTATTGAAAGACATCTTTTCGAAAAGTGTAGTCGTTGTTGTATGTGATCCGTTCAGTTTAGTCTCGGCGTGTTTATCGGTTCTCCTTGGCGAGAAAAAAGAAAGAAAGAAATGCGGTACCCATCTGACAACGATGTTGGAGTATGCGACCCAGATAAAGCGGCACCGACGCCGACGCGCGCGAGAGGTCCAACATTATTTTATGAAAACAGTTTAGATTAAGTAGGGTACTATTGTTTTTTTTACGCCAATTTCCATTTCGATTTCTAACTCTAATCGATTGATTCGACTCGTAGTACGTAGGTATACTTCATCTTAGGTCGGGTGTTCCGCAGATAATTCCACGTACGACGCGTACCTACTATTACGAGTATCATCCGTACCTAGTAGCCTACCTACGAAATATTTCGTAACCCGTTTGCATTTTTTTTCTGTACGCGTGTACTTGTATGTATGTATGTATGTATGTATGTACATTTGTGTGCGAGCGTGTGTGTATGCGTATGTGTATGTGTATGTGTCGCTTTTATGTAGCTTTTGTTGTTTCTCTACGACGCGATGATACCAGGTGTGAATCGTTCGGTGCTGAATTGTAATCTTGTTGTAATAATCGGTTCGATTGCCGGCGCGTGTTTACTTTGCGATTGGAACCTGGTAACGTTATCGACGATTAAAATTGTCAGCTATTTAGAAATAGTATGTATATCCAATGGGGCCTATGGGCCTACGGGCCTTTTCGACGGAATTGCTTCAATTGTCGTATCCACCTTGGGCTACCCGCAATCGCTATCGCTATCGCAATTGCCTCGGAAACGGTAAAGTCAGCCTGCGATGTTATAATCGATCGGTTGCGACGATTTCGAAAGAATTTTCGCCAACGCGACAATCGAAGCGATTTCGTCGTTACGGCTCTTTTACGCGTATTTATCAATTACTCGTACGTTCGAGTATGTTCGTACGCGTATGTGTGTGCGCTTTCGGCTTTACAAATATTTTTCGTACCGTATCGTACCGTAGTTGTAATATTATTGAAATTTAGCCAGTGTATAGGACTAACGACGTACCTTGGTTCATTTTTAACTGGTACCTACTACCTAGCTACTGCTTACCTATTCCAATTCCAATTCGATTTTATTCTGTTTGGCGTTATTTTTTAATTTACTTTCGTTTATTAATTCGTAGTAATAGTCTAAATTTTAAAATTTCACGTTTTTAGTTTCGGAATCGAGTTGAATGGGTCGTTGGCTCGTTGGTTCTACGGATGCAATATTGCGGCGTAATCACAAATGTTTCGCTATCGAAGAGTGTTTTTTTTTTAAATCTAAAATTGTGGCTAATATTTTAGTTGAAAAACTAATCGATTTAGGTTGACGCTTGAAAAGAAATGAAAAATGTCGACGAGACTAAGCCGTATTTCAATACGAGTTTACTATCGATCGAATCTTAGTTTATTCGTCGTTTAGAACTTGCTCTCGATGGATAGTGTAAGTAGGTAAATGTACGAGCGTGCGAGTACTTAGATGTACCTATTTGTACGGTGACGGATGTAATAGCGTATGCGGGCCCTTATCGGAGAGCTTCGAAAACGACTGTCGGAACACACCTATTCTATTTAGCCGACAACGCTCTCGTTCGATGCGCTGCTAAAAAGCTTTGTGATCTGCTATCGGTTGTTCGGCGTAAATGTTGTAAGAAAAGAAAAAAAAAATACATTCCATATTTTCCGCATTTAGTAAATCGATTGAAAATGGGTTGGCGCTTTACTTTATCGCGGTAAGATTTTCTTAATGCGCAAATACGGCTAGTCGAAAAAAGTAATCGAGCTCCGTAATTACGCGATAATTTCACTCGACGAGCGTTTTAATTTTTTTCCAACGAGATGGTCGTTATAATTTCGTTTTCCTAGACGACGCGACGGTTTTCTACGCTACGAACTACCTACGTACGTTCGTTTTTACGATTTATATTTGTATTTTTCAAATTAGTTATAATTTCTAATTTCTGTTCAGATTATTAGGGTATTCTTTATACGTCGATCGATTTTTATTTTCTTGTTTCGGGCAATAATACGTATGTAAGTATCGCGTTGGGTGTTGCTGTCGGTGATGTTCGCGCGATAGCGCGCTAAGCTAAAATGTTAAAATGTACGTTTCTCACTTTCGTAAGTACGATCGTGCTCGATAATCGCTTCGAATGCTTTTTACTCCGGTTTTCATTACGCAATAGCCATAACCGTGATTTGTCCGTTGAAAAATGATAGCTTCGATTTTTAAAAATGAAAAAAAAAGTGAAAAAAAAAACATTAATTCGGTGTATATAAAGTTCAGCGATGTAGGTAATTGTGTCGTTGTATATTGCTAACTTGAAAAATTCTCTTTTAATTTTCGTGTTTATTTATTTTTGATTTATATCTATTATTTTAGTTATTTTACGAATTCTTTTTCCTGTTTTATTTTTTTCCACTTCTTTCTTTTGTTTGTAATATTCCGATGGAAATATGTACATTTTTTTAAATCGAACGTTGCAACGATAACATTATGTGAAATACGCGAAGAACAAACATATTTTAGATTACGTGTGTGTACAAAGCGCAAACCATGTTAATATAAATGTAATTAATCGATGAAAAAATTACCTATTTATTATTTTGCAAGACTGACGTGTATAAATGAAAAAATGCCAAGTGTAAAATTTTGTATGTATTTGTGAGAAAAAAAAAACTTTTCATTCGAACGTGTATATTTACGCGAACCGAGATCTCTTTGCGAAGTTATTCCGATGAATTTTTCCGCCTTTTTTTTTCTTTCTTTAGTTTTCTTATTTATTTTATTTATTTATTTTTCTCCTTTCATCTTGAAAACTGTAACGATTATATTTCGACCAGAAAAATTTGTTGTAATGTCGCGGATTATTTTTACGTTCCTGTTTAGCAATATTATGTAAGATTACGTTGACGCGGCTTTTTATGTACTTATAATTACTTAGAGATGCAATTTTCCTGCTAATAGTTTGATCCTCGTTTGTTGAACCGCGTTTTTGGATTGATTTCTCGTTATTTTACTATAAAATATGCTACGCTTACGACGTATTTCAACTACCTACCTACGTTATTTATCAGTTACGTTTTTTTTGTTTTGTTTTTTTTCATTTGCGAGGACTTGGTGGAGTTAGTCGCGTGTTTCTTGCCGAGTGTTGCCTAATAGCTGTCGGGATTACGACGAAAATGAACGTAATTTTATAGTAAAACGCCGACGCGTAGGGACTTTTTTTCATCGTTAACATCAACGCGGGAGAAATTGTTTTTAAAAAAAAGGAGAATTTTCGCGACGACGATCTAAACCTTAGGTACGAGTACGCGTACGAGTTCGCTTTTTTCTGCGACCATTTTCTCGATTGTTTTACTTTTCGAACGCGTATTCCCGATGGCTGTAGACTGTAGACGGTAGAAAGTAGGTAAAATTAAGACGTCGAAAAAGAAGAGCGCGTTGTAGGTTTAATTATTTTTCAGTTTCCCAACGACGAAAATCATGTACCTAAACCTAGCTAATACTGCGCAGGTATTCGTAAATCTACGTATTGTAATTTGTAAATACATACCTAGATATCACTATGTGCGGCTACATCGCCATCGCGTACGTTTTTATTATTTTTTATTTCATTTCCTCTCCTCCTCTTCTCTCTTCCACGAAGTCACTTTAGTCGCTTTTACATTTTTAGCAGCGGATCATGTTCAGCCGTAAGCTTCTTTTTATTCTACTGTATTTCGTTTCTGTATATGTTATGTTGGTAATTATGTTTGCGCGATTCATTTCATTTTAAATCGATTGCATGTATAGTTTTAATATTATATACATATTATATATATATAATTTTTTTTTCTTTTGAAAAATAATGATTGTCAATAATGTAATAACGATTTATATAATCTATTGGTTTTTTTTTTCAATCTTTCTTTATGGAAATGTATAGCATTGTAGTTTTTATGTGCCTTTTATAATTTTTAACGTATTGAAAAATAAACTGTAAGTATTTCATTTACACGTGCTGGCTGATTCAAAATTCAATTTGAATGCGATACCGCGATACGAAAAAAGTAGGCCTACTCCTACCTGTACCTACGTACGAATATGTACGTCGAACAAGTAGAAACGTGAATAGAAAATTGGAAACACGTTTTCGTAGCCTTTGTTTTCCTTTTGTACTTACGGGTGGAGACTGGAGAGGGTTATATCACCTGTCCTGTCGCAATATGCGGTTCAGTTGGTGGGTCATTGGTAAAGCAGCGAAGCAGTCCGCAGTCGGCAGACTAGCAGAGCCAGAGTCGATACTCGACAGTCCGGTGCAAGCCGCTACAATCAAAACGTGTAGTACCTAATACCTATGTATTTTACGTGTAGCCAGGCCGATGCCTAGTTACGTATGTATGTAGGTATAGGTACTTGCTGTTCGCCGGTGTTGCTTAGCGACCGGTCATTTCCTAAAGTTTGATAGAACCGTAAAGACATGTTCTTTTGATTATTCGCTTTCGCTTTAAAACTGAACGTAAAACATTTCGGCGCGAGTGCTCGATGCTCCATCATTACCGCGCGAGAGATGGATGAAAATATTATTTCAATTTTGAAAAATTTTGGCTGGACCGAAGGATTTAGAGTTCCTATAGCTAACGAAGAGAACAAAACATTGGAATCGAAAGTTAGTGATTCGTACACTCGCATACCGAATGTTTAGGTATTACGAGTAGTCTAGCTAATCTCAATACCGATTTGTCGAATATCGATCTTACGTTTATCTGTAGGCGGAAACAATTTACGAAAAAAGAGTACAGTTGACGTCCCACTTGAAGGAATGCCAAGATAGATTGAATTTGGTTAAATATTATTCGAATAACGTCGTCGAAGAAAGGAAACAATATCAGGTTAGTACCTACCACAAAACTAAAAAGTATCCGACCACGTAGTACCTACTACCTAGTACCTAGATATGCGATTTTTTCCGATGGCGATGAACAAAATGTTTGGCAAGTGTAGAGCCTGGATTTTTCGGCACCTAAAGCCATCGAATTCGGCATTAAAATCTGTATTTTCGGCCTTATTCGGCGAAAACGAAAAAAAAGTGTTTTATCCAAACAAAAACTGCACATTGTGATGCACCACCGAGTGCTTTTCCTCAATTTCCTATTTGAAAGTCATTCTACTGTCCACTAAAAGCACCTTAAACATGAAGAAGAGGCGTTCCACCTCCACCAAGACGAGGGCGGCGCAAGTGTTTGCGTTCAAAAAAAGTGAGCTCGCGTCGAAAGGAAGGCAAATCATCAAAAAATGAATTGTTTTACGCGCATTTTCGAGACAAAAAGGAATGTTTTAGAGGAAAATAAGCGATTTCCGCATTTTTGGCATTATTCGGCATTATTCGGCATTATTCGGCATTATTCGGCAAAATAAATATCGTTTCCCAGGCTCCCTAAACTACGAAACCAACTTCTATTTGATTTCCAGCCATTCGCCCCTAATCAAAATGATTCGGCAAATGCCGAGGAATCCGGGCTCTACCTATTAGGCCTAGGTGCGTAACTAAATGTAGGTACATACCTAGTAAGTAGATAGGTACATTTTATATGTGTAAGCGATGCGGTATCGTCTCGTAATGGAACTGTTCATCAGGAAATACATTCGACGTGCAAGGAACAGCAAGTAGTTGAAACGTTGCTACGCAAAAAAATTACCACCGAACGAAAAGTAATCAGAAATGGGAGAATTGAAATTACTAAAAAAAAGAAACAACTTTTCGAAGACAACGCCGATTTAAAAGTACGAAAATTATCAAGTACTAACTAGGTGTACTTACCTACTCGATTAATGACGTTCAACACTCTGGCTGCGATATACCTACGTTTTAGTTTTGATTCTTTTTTATTTTTAGCTCGAATGTGATAGAATGCACCGGGAAATCACCCGACTGAAGAATATTTTAGATTGGGGCAAAGAGCTCGAAAGTATATGGATCGAATATACGAATAGCGAATACGAACGCGTTAATTTGCTGGAGAAATTGCATTTGAAAAATGATACTAAATTGGAGGTAAGTATACCTAAGCGCAGTGACTCTTTTACCAGATGGGCATTGTGGCCGTGGGCAACTTCCCACAACGGAAAACTATCGAAGAGGCACTTCTGTTTATCGATCGAAATATCAAACGATAGAAAATATGAAATCGAGCAAACAAATTTTAGAAAGAAAAAATCCCCCTAGCGACGCCCAGAGAGACGAGTTTTTTTCACCTGTTTTATGTTTTTACGTCGACGTCGCTGATTACGAATTTGACATTAATTTGTTACGCTCGTCACCCCTCCTTTCGAAAATCGTATTTTCGAATTGAAAAAAAAAAAATTCAAAAAAGTGACTGCCGAGCAGATTTGATAGTTTTTTGAATATTTTTTCATTTTATCGTCTGATCGAGCTGAAACTTGGTTTGTTGGCTAATTCGAGATTCGAGGTCGCTGATTCCAAATCCGGCTACCATTTTGGTCGCTCAACTTTTCTTCCCGAGATTTCACACATTTTCACCTCAAAAATGCGATTTTTGAGGGAAAGATAAATTTTCGGAAAGAAATAATGCCAGATTCGTGATCGGCGACTTCGAATCAGTCAAAAACGACATGAAATTTGCGGCAAGGTTCCTAGATATCTACGTACCTTTATCATCTACAAACGCACCGTCAAGTATTGGCCGGTGGATATACTCGTAGTACACGTAATAACATTTACCTACCTACTAAGCTCGAATTCGTTGTTTAAAGCAAATAGAAGTGAAACGATTAAATTTATGCGGAGAAAGAGACGAATACGATGCCATTTTACAACAAAAATACCAAAATGTACTCGAGACTGAATGTTCGCTGAACAAATTGGTAAAATTGCAACTAAAGTTAAGAAAAGAAAGAAATCAGTCGATTGATAAATGGGAATGGCTCATCCGAGTAATAACATCGAGGGACCACGAAGTTATACGACTCTCGGAGGTGAGTCCGTTCGTACCTAGTACCTACAGCCTATACCTAGCCGCCTAACATACATACCTACGTGTACGTACATGCGCATACATATAAGCGTTACCATTCATTTCTACGTACCAACCTAGGCTATGTACTGACCTGTCAAAGTATAAGTAGCCAAGTAGGTACCTACGTTGTGTACATAAGTGTGCAGACCAACTACCAAGGCACGAAACCGCAGCTTCGAGGTGTAATTTCAATCTAAAAGTATTTTTTTCTCCAAGGAAATGAACATGTTGGCAGAAATGTCGACCAACTTGAAAAATAAAATTACGGAGAAGAAACACTTCTACCACGAACAAACTCGCTGCAATATTCGAGCTGATATTGATATTCGACGCGAGGAAATAGAATTTTCCAATCAAACGTCTCTTCGGGAGAATTTGAATTCGCAATTGGAACAACTCGAATCGAAAGTAAATACGAGTACCTACTTCTCACCTATCTGCTTTTTCCGTATACATATTACTCAATTTATTCGGTATCTAACGGTTAAGGCGGATATTTGAATTTAAGGTTCGAAAAAAGTAGATACCTTTCTATTTCAACTTCATTTTTCAATTAGAACGGTAATTAACTCGAGATGTAATTACTAATTACAATACTTACCTATCCGCGTTTATGTGATTTTAATCGCCAGATCGTCGACTATAGAAGAAATCTATTTTCCTTAAATGTTGAAATATCGAAAAATAGAGCCAGCGTCGCCCGTACGAACAAGGTGATTGGTCACGAAGCAAATACAGCGCGTGAAATGACCTCCAGAAATGAACGAGCTATCAAAAAGCGTTTGCAGACGAAAGTACTTTGCAGCAGCGTTGAAGAAAGGACCAAAGAACTCGAGCATATTTTACAAGTGAGATGAGTTTTTGAAAACCTCGAGCATTGTAGCCTAAAACATACCGATAGATATTTACTATCCAGTAGGTACCTACTTTTAAAACGAATTTTTATCAAGTCCGCTGTTTGATATACCTATGTATTAGTATGTAGGTAACCTTGCTATCTACTTTCGAAAAATTGCCATCTTATTCGTTCGTGTTTTTTTGTGTTTTTCATTTTTTTGTTTGTTTGTTTGTTTGTTTCAGGACGAAAAAATCAAATTAAATGGCTTACAGTCGAATTGTAAAAAATTCGAAATTCGTTTACAAAAACAGAACTTTTCACTGGCAGACAGCGAACGACTGTTATCGGCGTACGATTGCGAAATCGAAGAACTGAAACATGCTAATGTCAGACTCGATACCGACAATCAGCGTTGTAAACAACAAATCGAAAGACAAATGGATATTGTTTCTGATTTGGTACCTACCAAACTTTCTTGGCATTTTGTTTTCATCCGCTCGCGTTTCTCGATTCGGTGCGAATTGCGATACCTATCTACGTTAGATACGTACCAAATAGGTGGTGAGAGGGTTTTGAAATTTGAAAACTGAATGCTTCCAAGTTTGAATACGAAACTATTTTTTATACATAATTAGTCCATCTTAGTACCTATACCTATATAGGCACCTACACCTAATAGATAGACAGTAGGTATTCCATGTTTCTGGCAACTGAGTGCGCGACAATGCTTGTTTATTAGGTAGGCCTACCTCTTACTCGTACGATGATTATATTATGTACCTGTAGCTGTTGATAGATACCTACTTACCTACCTACGTACCTACCTATATCAAATTAATTGACCTAACCATTACCGCTTCTGTTGCAGAGTGAAAAACTAATTGAACTTGTAAAGCATATGCAGTACGTTAAAGGCGATAAGATCAACCAAATTGCAAATGAGCAAAAAAAATACCTGACGAACATTTCGGCTTACTGCAACTATCAAGAGAAGATCTTGGAGCAACTGAATAAAGATTGTCAACATTTTCAGGTTTATTGAATCATTCGTCGAGTAATTTGAATTATAGGTATACAGACGCTTGCCTTCTATAAAACGTTGGAAAATGAAAAATTTAAATTTTCCAGTGTGAAACGACACTTTTAGAAAAAACCATCGCTCACTACGCGCAACAAATGAACGTGTTACAAAGTGAAAAAGAAAAATTACTCCTTCTAATGGACGGATGTAAATACGCTACGTATCATTTACCTATCTATACCTATATACTTGCGTAGATATCTTATAACTAGGTACCTAGTACCTACTACCTAGTAGTTAGACCTAATCATATTCACCGAAACATTCACTCGTCAAGTATCTAGAAATTGTACATAAATGCACCAAGTAGATAGGTGCTGTGTAATGGCTTATACGTACTTATCTACCTCTATATTCGCGTTTTGCTGTGTTATTTGTCAGACGAGCAACGATTGAACGCGACGACTGAACGGAATCAACAAAAATTAGTTTCGGAGAATGTCACTCGAACTAAGGTGGATTATTTAGAAAACGCTTTAGCCAAAAGTACAGACAAAATGCTAAATTTAAAAAAACAAAAAGTTGAAATTGACGTAGTAAGTAAACCTTTTTACTTTTTAATACCGAGCTCGTATCGAATAGGTACCTACCTGCTTAGATATCTACTCGTAGAATGCATTCTTGAATCTTGATAAATGTGTCAGGCATCAGCGTATGTAGGTATACTTAGCTATAATATGCTACGCAAATGTAGGTAGGTACCCGCCTAACACGTTTTTAATTAAATAAACTCGATTCGGCTTCGACCAATTTTATATAAAGTAGGTACCTACTACCTACCTAGCCACATATATTTCATTGTCACCCACGATGCAACCTAGTGATTTTTATCTGACGAGTAAGTGCGTGGGAGCTGAGGTTAATCATGTACGATTGTATCGACATACAATGTACCTAGGTACATAATACATATATCTGCGAGTATATCGACTAACCATTACGTAGGTACGAGTATATGATACCTCCAACTATTTACAGCTGTTTCGTAAACACAATTTCGAAATGAGAGCGACTTGGAATATCCTAAGAAATCGTAAAAAATTAATAAATCAAGAAATTTCCAACATTAAATATCCCATCGAACAAATTAAAAGGCGCATTTGTCAACAAATGAAGAGGTAATATGGCCATGGGCGTTCAACGAGTAGAGTTCTAACGAGTACCTACCTATTGACTTTGTCTGATAAAGGTACGAAATCATCACCGACGGTATGAAAAAAGATGACAATGGTATCCCGTTGAATGTCACCAATTACAAAATTCAGGTAGTTTACTAGTAGGTTAGGTACATATACCTACAGGCTACAGTACTTATACCTTTTTCAATAAAAGTTTTCACGAATCAACTAACGAACGTTACGATATCTGTTTATATCAATTTTTGAGATGACCAAAGAAAGATACGCGCTGTTGGAAAAAGGCGACGAACTCGATGTTTCGGTTCGAAAAGCTGAAAAAGAAATTCAAGCTATGGAGAACACTTTAACGTTATTGAATGCATCTAATAACGTTTGCAAACGTAATTCATCGACTGCGACTGGTAATGAAAACGGTCAGTATTTCAGTAAGGGTTAGACAATTAGACACGTAGGCATAACGTTATTTTATTACCTATAGGTACGTAACGTACCAAATAGGTAGGTACCTACCTACCTACCTATTATAGGTGCCTGGATAGCGTACAGTAGGTAGCAAGCTAACTACGTTTATACCCAACTTCCATAAAATACCTATTTCTGTTATTTTCATTTTAGCGAACCAAGTGTTTAAATACGAAGAAAAGAAACAACAAAAGTTGAAGCTTTCTACAACTCACAAAAAAATTGACGTTATAACGCGGAAAACAAAAAACGAAATTTCGGTCGGTACTGGTAGTGGTAATTGCTTTCGCAATCGCAATTCGCAAATAATTATGTATTACTGTTCGAGTACCTAGTACCTACTTATTAGTTATTAGTACTTGCTATCTTGTTCGTTTTTTGTCCTAATATCCGTGCTGGTGTGATCAGCGCCATCAAGTTGCACTGTCGATTGAACTGTTACCGAAAATTGATCAACTCGAAAAAAGTAAGGAGAAAAAAGAAGCGGATTATGCGCAAATGTGCCGCGCAGCAAATGCGCAACTTTCAAAAATGGATCGAGTCGAAGCTCGAATTAAAAGGACGGAAAAAACGTTTAAAACGAGTCGTACCGATGCTCGCATTTTGGAAGTATGCTATACTCGTACTTATCTCGCGTAACTAATTGCGCACAGCGGATACCTACCTATTACTTACACATATGCTAAATATTATTTGTACGATTTCGCCCCTTGCGATACCACGACCTCGAGGCTCGAGCAGGAGGCGAAATTCAAATTTCGATGTACCTACCATAACGCGCTAGACATAGGCGGCGAGCGCACTGTCACGAAACACCGCAAACTAACTAATCTCGCGAGAATATTTTTCATCTATCTATTCGAGTACCTACTACCTACTACCTACTACCTATCTACATTATTACGGTTCTGTATTTTCTCTTTGCAGCGAGAATTCATTTCAAAACAAATGTTCGAGTTGAATAGATGTGTCTTGCGACGAATCACTCGATTAATTAATCAACACGCCGAATTGAGTACACCAGTTCACCAGTATCTAACTACCAAAGGGATAAGCTTACCACGAACTCGGTGAAAATAATACAATTTCACACGAGTAGACGCTCGAAGTACTTATCTACTTAATACGAGTACAATACAGGTAGAGCCACTCATTTAGCCGTAGCTAGGTAAACGAAGGATAGTCGAAGCGTATTAAATCAAATTTATTTAGACATTCGACGACAGACGACCGAATCCCAAAATAATCGTGTTTTATACCAAGTATAGATATAGAATGATTTTTTACGTATAAAATTCAGAAAATTGCAACACGAACGTGTTAATTTTTGTAAAAAACTTTTTATTACATACTCGATCGGCAGTATACTATACCTATTTATATTTTTACATTCTCGATAAACAACTAGGTGTCTTCAGTTTTTCACATACCTAATAAGAATGTAGTAGGTATCTACCTATATTCGCGAAAGTGAAAAAGCAACGGTAAGCGCGTGAAATCATTTATGCCATAAACCCAGCTCTTTCATTTTAGTTTGAAAATATTTCTCCAATTGATTGGCACAAGCGAAATATTCCGTATCCGGAGAATTGTAAATACGACAATTTGTAAATATTCTGGTCATATCGGCGATAAATAGCCGTCGAGTGGCGTAATACCCGTTTTTCAGTCTTTCGGTCATCGTTTTCAAATCTGCAAAATAAATCAAAATGTATTTACGCGTTTCGAAAGTAAATTATCAACATTCGCATACCCATCGGATATTTAATATGATCGTAATAATCGGGCACTTCATTTTTATCGACAGGTTTTTGAAAAGGCCACGAAGTCGAATGATTTTTTATCTGCAACATCGGATATACAAGACAACGCGGATTCGTCAGTCGCGTTTTACGAGTATTTAGCAGGCGATCGGTAATATTCGAATGCCGAGATTCTTACACTGTTCAATACGATTTTTAAATGCTTCGATAATGTATCGGGATCGCTGCATTCTTCGGTCAATTTACTAACTCTTGTGGCACGGACCGCCGGTTTCCAGCCGGTTTCCCGAATACCCGGAATCGCTTCGACTGGAATACAACGAACCCCTTCTCTGAAGCAATTTAGTCCGGCATGTATTTTTTCAGCTTCCTGTTGTTGTTCTTCGACAGTATACTTGATTATCTGCGACGCGTTCGTGTAAAGGAAAACATTCTCGTCAATAGGTACGAAGCGTGAACACGGCGCGGCGCGGCGCGGCGAATGCTTATTATTTACGTACCTCTTTAGCTTTACGAACCACCGATGTAAATTCTGTATAAACGATTTTTGGATTTAGTTGACAATGCATTAACGTGGCTCCGTCATAATCTTTGATAAAACCTTGGTGTACATTACGCGGTAGCTTCATATCTTTGCTGAAGCCTTGTTTCTTGAAGTAACCTGTAAATAAAGAGACCGTACATGGCCGGATAAGTTTCTCTCGCTCTCTCGCTATGTACGTTACGTGCACGTAAAGAGCAGCGCTTACCAATGGCGAATTCGTCGGCGAAAGTTAGAAAGTGAAATATGTTTTGTTTTATGTGATATTCTTTCAAGTGATTCATCAAATGCGTACCATATCCTTTGACCTGTTCGTTAGAGCTCACAGCGCAAAATACAATTTCTGTAAAGCCTTGACTAGGAAATGGTCGAAAACATATCCCACCGATTGGTATTTTATCTTTGATCAAAGCCAACGTTTTGTGTTTGCTATCGGACAAACAAACAAAAATGAATTAAGCCCTAATAACATTCGAAACGTTACGGCGAATACCTCGAAAAAATGAGTCGAAACTTACGCGTCGAATAGTAGACGAGTAATGTATTCTCTCGGCATTCTAGGTAATTGATGAGCAAAAACATTTTGTAAACCGATTAACCACATCATCGTTTCTTTACTGACCTTTTGAGTTAACGAATTACCCAGTATATAAAAATTGATTACGTCGTTAGCCTCTTCGTTTCGAGCGACCTCGTCACGAGCAGCTGTTTCTAAAAATACGGCCTGTAACCAAAAACATACCGCAAATTAAGAGATACAAATGGCGCCGGCGTTCGTGCCGCGTACAATTCACGAGATGAATACGATAACCATCGCTAGTCATCCGTACTTTCGGTTGTTTCAAAGGATCTTTCAAATTACACAATATTTCTTCAACTTTATCCACTGATAAGTCGTCGGCTGTCGTTTCGTTGATTTCGCTTTTCTTTTTTCTATCGAATTTACCGTCGCAATACTTTTTCGAGGCGCTGTCGCTACAAAAATTTTTCAATCGAATATAGTTTGTTTTTTTTTCAACGCGAGTTAAAAATTTCAGTCAATTTTAAAACTTACAAAATCGCCAAATAAGAAAGCTGACAAAATAAATGGCGAGCGAGTACTTACTTCAAATCACTACCGGCTTTTCGTTTAGGCGTACTACAGATGAAAACGGTATTGGAAAAATTATCTTTATCGTAGCTATACCCATCCGTTCTATCGTTATCGTTGAACCGCTTCGAGCCTGTACCTATTTAAAATCGAAGACGATTACCTTTACGAGAAGTAAAACCTGTAAGAAATAGAGATTAAAAGCAATTACTCCTGTCAAAATTGGCGAATAGATGATTCGGAGGATTTCTCTTGAATTCTATATCCCATATCGGCGAGTTATCAGCGAACACGTCATCTTCCAACGTAGTCAAAAATCTGATTAACGAGACAAACAAAATGAGGTGGGTTTAGAAACAAAATACGATCGTCGACGATAGGTAGATAATTTCTCCGAATGAAGAAAGGATGAAACGAGTACTTGGGCAAATGAAGAAACAACGTTTTCTGTTCGTCGGTAAATTTATCTTTATCAGCTTGGCATCTATCTAGCAATTTCTTCGACTCTGAGCGAAAAATAGATCTCAATAAGGTTCTACCGAAGACTAAGGTAGTTTCGTAATGCGGCAAAGAACTGCAAAACATGGGCATATGACAGAATATCAGCCACCTGTTGAAACAAACGCGTATAATGATTGACGGGACAGAATTTCAACGACGCTCGCGATTAATGCTATCGAACGATAAAAAATACCTCGTATAATTAACTTTATACAAAACTGCTTCATCTTGACTAATAACTTGACACCGAACACTCGGTTTATCCAAAGTGCAGTGGTTTAGAAAATGTAAAAAACATTTGGCTACTTTTTGCATCACTTGAAAATTCTGAAAATGAAAAATGATAAATCGTCGACGTCTCTCGCTCTAATAATTGTAACCGCTACATTCGTCGTAAGGATACGCTAATTACTTCGGCAGTAACGTGCGCGGATTTCAATAATAGAAAGTTATTCACTGCTCTCGCTATACTAGGTTTTTCAAACGGAGGTTGACCAAATGGAGACTCGAAAACGGGCTTTTGCAAAGATAAAACACATTTCTTCAATTCCTGTAACAAAAAATGACGAAAATTTCATATAACGGATAACGCCAACGCAACGGTATACGACATTTTTATATTTGCACAAAAATTTGGTACCTTGAAAAGATAATAATGGACAGTTTTAATACAATGTTCTTCTTCTCGATGCATACTCAGGTATATATTCTCCATATCAGCAACGATACATAACAAACGATTAACATCCTCTTCGGGAATATTTGATACATGCGACACATGTTGAGCTGCGCACGCCACATAAAGTGTAATTACCGAATATGTGTACGCTACGAGTACGTAACATTATTTCAACCAATACTCACAAATGGTATGAGAACAAGTGTGACACGGATCTGAGAAATTATTGCCATTTGATATGGATAACGGGACATCTACCCGACTCGATTTATTGACGTAGGAACTAGCTTTCCAACCGACACACTTACATAATTCCTCCTGCAAAATAGAAAATACCATTACGAGATGGCCAGAATATCGAAATAAATTTGCGCCGTTTCCGAATAATAATTACTTGACATTTCAAATACACAGCCAATTTCAGAAGCTTCTTTTGTTGAGGCCAACTACACATCAGTTGTTTCCTTCGTTGTATTTTGGCTACCATTGTTTCGTACTTCTGGTCAACGGTTAAATTTTGAGAATTGGGTTCTTTCGGATCTCCCTTAGTACGAGCGTGGTCGCCGTTTTCGGTAACATTGTCGCAATTTTCCGAAGACATTTTCAGCTATATACGATCATTGAAACGAGGATTTTTCATATTTTAGTCAAGTCAGGTTGTGTTGTTTATCTTTTGGATCCGCGCGTAACGTAAACAAAGACGAATTTAACAACTTATTTAGGTACTCGGACTTATGAAATTAAAGCTTTTACGTACTTGTAGCTATACCTAATGAAAACATAAAACAACAAAACGGTATAACACGAAATTTCCAAGTTTTTAATAAAAATGCTCCGATCAAATTGAAAAATTGAAATGGAATCCGTGGAATATTGAAAATGAATGATAACTGAAAAACTGACAATTACCTAATCAGTGTTGTCAGAACTGACAATTAAATTAATCAGTGTTGTTAGTTATTAGAAAAGTGGTTTTTTTACAGGATAAACAAACGTCGTGATCTAGACTAGAGATCTACTGGACGAAAATTGATGAAATTTGAAATGTATATACTTTGAAGCAATTAGAAAAATTTCTCGCATCGGATTTTTAATTATAGTTGAATAGTTTTCGAAAAAATTTATTTTGAAAAATGCTGAAAAATTCATGTTTTTCAATTATACATTTTTTCGAAAAGTATCTAACTAATTAAAAATCCATAACTGTAAAGTGCGAATATCACGTCTGATGGCTGATGCTGATGGCTTCAATTATTTTTTTCTCGGCAAAAAGTGAGAAATGAATGAAAATTAAGCTGAATATTTAT
>FIZU01019093.1:0-11781 GCA_900064475.1 Pseudococcus longispinus | reverse complement strand
AACAACATAGAGCAACGCGCTTTTAGTATGTTACACAGAACTCAATGAAGTACCTACTGTATAAATTTCATCGAATTCGTACGGTTAGTTTGGGAGAAATATGGCGTCAAAGTCGAATTATACGATTTTTGTTTTGCAATTACCCCACTACACCTTACAAAAAATCTGACAAAATGTCTAAAAGTCAGCGTGACGGAATTTCGTGATTTTTTTGCTGGTTTCGCAAAAGCATATCCTATGCTAAAATTTGAAATATATAAATTTTTTCGAAAATTTACCCAAAATAAATTCCAAAAAGCATAAAAAATTCATAAAAATTTTTCGAAACTTACAAAAAATGTTGGAAAAAATAGAACATTGAACAGCTTCAATTATTTTCGACGTTTGAACCGAATTTTGGAAAATTTGAGTAGAAATTTTCTGCTAGATTTCACACAAATGTCAACTGAATTAAATTTCTCAAAATGTCAAGTTTGTCAAAATTGACGAAAGTGTCAGAGAAATGCAAAATTTTCCTCAGATTTCAATTGAATTTTTCAAAAATTTCTGGTAAAAAAAATCATTTAAGTCAAATCTTTCTCAAATGTCAATAGTCAATAGCATAATATTTCAATTGAATTTTTCAAAAATGTCAAATATATCAAACCTGACACAAGTGTCACTTATGTCAAATTTTTTGTCATTTTCAATCATTTTTTGTAATTATTTTGGTTTGAAAAAAAATTCGTTAATGCTATTTCAGGTGAAAATTTCACAAAAAAATGAAGAAATGATTCTCAAATCACCTCATGAAAAAAGAAATGTCAATAAAAAAATTTCGAATCAAAAAATCGCATGAAATATTTTTTGAATAATTTTATTCGACGAATTTTGAGTTCATACTTCTTTAAAATTCCAAAATTACTTTTTAAAAAAAATTATAAAAAATTTGTCGTTGAGTCATTTTGAAAAGAAAGTGGCAGAAATTCTCATATTATTACGAAATTTGCACAAAACTTGGAAATTGTTGCAATTGTAATATAAACAATCATCAAAATGATTGTAAAACTTGCTCAAAAATTATAAAAATTGTTGAAATAAGGCCAAAAAAAAAGGTCTTTAAAATGCTATGAAAATCATTGAAAATATTGTACAAGTGATTAAAATCCAATAAGAATTCTATGTAAAATTATTGAGAAAAATCATATAAAATCCATGAAAAACGTTATGAAAGTAAATTTTTCAGAAAATGTGTAAAACACATTGAAAAAATGATTGGAATATCAATGAAAATTGTCCAAAAAATCACTGGTAGAAATTGTTTTAATTTTACAAAAAAGAAAAAAAAATATTGTTATAAAAGTGATTAAAATATCGAAAAAATCGTTCAAAGTCTCATAAAAATAATTGAAATTTTCAAAGTTCAAGAAAAATATTGAAAAAGAAAAAATTTATAGAAAGTATTGCAAAAATAATGAAAAGAAAATTATACAAAATATTTTAAAAATTGTTGCAAGTTTCAGGAAATACAAAAATTTGTAATAAAAGTGAAAGTCTCACACAAAAGTGGTAAAAATTTCAGAACTTCTTGAAAAATATTTCAGAAAATTCCATAAAAATGATGTAAAAGTGGTCAAAATATCAAAAAAATTGTGCAAAAATTGTCTTAAAAATTAGCTAATTTGTATTAAAAAATTCTGTAAAAATGGTCAAAATGTGAAAAAAAATTATGTACTCAAAATATTGTAAAAATTGTCCAAAATTTCAGAAAACGTAGTAAAAGTTGTTGAAACATTTATAAAATTTATCCAAATATCATAAAAATTTATTTCATTTCAGGAAATTCATTATAAAATGTTGAACAATGGGTCAAAAAATCGAGAAAATCATTCAAAATTTCGTTAGTTGTTAAAATTTCAGAAAATCGAAGAAAATGGTACAATATATCAACAATTTTTGTAGCATTTTCTCGACATTTCTACTAATTTTACATAATTTTTCACAATGTTTTTAATGTTTTGAATGATTTTTACAATTTTTTTCAACAAGTTAGCATCATTTTCAATGATTTTTATCATTTTTGAAGAATTTAATATCACTTTCAACGATTTCATCTACGACATTTTTTGCAAATTTTAACATTATTTAAACTTTTCTATCATTTTTAAAGCATTTTCCCATAAATTTCAATGATTTTTATAGCACTTCTAACAAATTTCAACAAATTTCAACGATTTTTACGACACCAAATTTTAATAAAATTTTAACGATTTGTACGACATTTTTTCAGAATTATAACACTCTTTTCACGATTTTTATAATCTATTGAACATTTCAACTTTATTTTCAACTATTTCTACAACACTTTTTTTAATTTTTAACAATGTTTTTAATGTTTTAATGAGTTTTATTATTTTTAAACCATTTAATATCACTTTCAACGATTTCTACGACATTTTTTGCGAATTTTAACATTATTCAAATTTTTCTATCATTTTTAAAGCATTTCTAACAAATTTCAACAAAATTTTGACGATTTGTACGACATTTTTAAAGAATTTTAACACTCTTTTCACGATTTTTATAATTTATTGAACATTTCAACTTTATTTTCAATCATTTCTACGACACTTTTTTAAAATTTTAACAATGTGTAATTATTTTTACAACACTTTGAAGGAATTTTTACAACAGTTTTGACAAATTTTAACAACAATTCAACGATTTTTCACAATTTTTCAAGCATTTTAACTTCATTTTCAGCGATTTCTACGGCATTTTTGACGACATTTAACATCATTTTAACGATTTTTACAACATTTTTGGCAAATTTTAACGATATTTCAAAAATACCCATTATTTTATGAAAATCTTGAATTTCATCATTTTTTTCAACTCTTCAGTCTTCAAGGGGTTGATCCAGACCCCCTGGATCCCTCCCCCTTTTATTACACCGTTGCATTGGGGTATCACTTTAATAGCATTCCTTCAAAATTTGAAGTAAAAGTCCCTCCCCCAACGATATTTCTTTTCGAATTAATCTTCTATTTTCTTATATCGAAGGCAACAAAATTTGCAAAGTTTCGTTACATTCTATCGATTCCATCTGCTTATTTATTCCCATAAATAAATACGTACTTTATATCTCAAGCGTCTGTATCAAGTTATGACCTCCTTAATCTAAAAGTCTTGATCTGATACGGTATAAACGAGCCCATATGATTAAATATAGTCAAAAGAAGGTCGCCCGAACATCTAGCATCATCACCGCTCTGCGTAGGAGTGCGCAAATAAAAATATAAAATCAGAACTGGCGGTCAAAGAAGACTACTTTTCTACACCATTAAAAAAGACATGCAACCATCCATCCCATAAAATCGACTAGAAAGCATAATCTGCGGAAAATTGCAATAAAATACAACCCTGTCGAGTTGATAAGAGGTATCAGGAGGGACGGGAAAGTATAATAATCCATACAGAATGAAACACTGATTAAACTGTAATCTGCGCTGATAATCTGACACCTGGGTGGAGCAGCTCGTTGCAAACTTGCGAAAAAATTCTCAATGGCTGATGCAGCCGGTCACCCAGGTATGCAGTTGTCGTTTCTAGTTGAAATAAATTCATTTACGATCTATAAAAAAATAATAAGGTGAAGGCATTTTACGCCAGTCGCTTCAACAACCGAAACAGTAAACCCATTGAATACTCGGCGATAAGCATCTAATGTCTGTAAACTATTAAAACTGATTTTTTTTTACCGACGCATACGAGAACAAACATATCATTGGTACGAAGAAGTAAGCGAAAAAAATCATAATAGTCAACCCCTCTCCGTCCAGAAAAAAGCAATTAGACGGTAGACCTGTCTGCTAGTTCACCTATTTAGCTCGCATGTGCCGGAAAAAATCTTTAATAGTTTTCGGCGAACGATTCGTAATGAAAAATTCGACGTACACTTCGCACAAACCGACGTACAGTGCGTAGGAGTTTACGTATTTTCCAGAGCTGAGTGTGCGGTGTGCAGACAGCATGGCCGTTGGTGCTTATGAAGCGTATTATTCGTCGAATTTGTGTGTATAATACCATCAAACCTGGGCGATATTTTTCAGGTACGGAGCTCTCTAATCGTATGTACGTGGCTGCAGATGAGAGGGCAGCTCCGTATTTATAAACGTATATAAAAATTTTCACGCAAACTTTTATGTTTTTCTAATTCAAAAAGGAAGAGGAAATTGAAAATGAATACCTTGGCAGTAGCCAAAAGATAATCATTGAATTAATTACCGTTTCATTTATCCGCACACCGGGCACGTATAATTAGCATTTGATGAATGGTCGCGTAATTATAGTTGCGAGTGGTTTTTTGTGTTGTGGTGTAGGTTTTTTTGTATTTTTTTTACGTACATATTGGAACGACGAAGCATGGTGTAAAACATCCGAATATCGTATCAGCCTGCAGAAGGTTGTAAGTACGGTGAAGCCTGCAGTCGTACATAACAAAAGCAAATCATCGATATAAGGCTAAGCCTAAGGCGAGGTTTTAGAAAGCCGGGTCGAGTCGGCGAGAAAAATCAATCTGGAGTAAAATTCAACATTCGAAAAACCAAATAGGTTTATATGGTCATATAAGCGTTGATGGAAAACACGTAGGTAGGTTTTTTTTCGCCTCTCCATCGACTCAACGACGAATGGTGTTGGTGTTCGATTGGTATATACCCTCTCACGTTGCTCTCGCGATATACGCGTCTCGACGATATAAAAACCTTATTCCGAGGTCTGCATCGAAACCCATAGGGTATTCATTTGAAATTACCCATGAAGGGATATCGACTACATAATGGTAGATTCCCCACCCCGTAGCTAGATACTCGAAACTATTTATTTTGGTCTACAAACATACCTAGCTGCCCGAGCTTATCAGTAGTGTTGCGATGCGGCTGCTACCAGCGATGCGGACCGGCACCGGGATCGCTTCCATTCGTCTCTATTATTCTTGCGCGATACACACGCGGTTCGGATCGGATCGCAATGTGCATATTTTATTACCCGAACCCGCAGCAGTCTACCGTGATGCTTTGTCCAATACGTACGAAAGGAATCTATCTATCGATGAAAAATGATACCGAAATTGGAATGCGATGCAACGAGCTTGAGAAGGGGGTTGTTTTTCGTGGGTGAATTTTCTTTTTGTCGGGATGTCAGGGGGGAGTGAAAGAGGCGGATGCGAGAGCTGTGTGTGGCGAGGATGCTGGTAACGGAAATATTGTTGGAAAGCATGAAAATGGAATGCAAATTATTTAGAATGTTAAAGTTTTCCAATTGTGGTGAAAGAAATTGAAAAAAAATGGCGAAAATGGGTTAAAAGCTGAAAAAATTGTTTTAATTAGGTAAAAGAGGTTTAAAATATCTCGCAAATCATAAGAAACGTGTTGAAAATCATTTGAAATAACGTCAAAATAATTGAAGTACTACAGATATTTCCCAAAACATCATGAAAATTGTCAAAAAGATGTACGTATTGTTCGAAATATCGTCAAAATTCGTTTAAAATGTTGTAAAAATCGTTCAAATGATGCAAAAATGTTTTTAAAAACGATAAAAATCGTCAAAAATGTTGTACAAAAAAAATTGTTGAAAATGATGTAAACATGCTTCAGAAATTACGAAAATCGTTGAAATATCGTTAAAATTTGTCAAAAATGTTGTAGAAATCATTAAAATGATGTTAAAATGAGCCAGAAATCGTTTAAATGATGTTGAATTTCGTTCGAAATTTCGTAGAATTCGTTCAAAATGAAATTGAAATGCTTAAAAAGTTATAAAATACGTTGAAATGTTAAAATTCGTTAAAAATTTTAAATTTTGTACAAATAGTGAAAATTTGACAAAATTTGTTTAAAATATTGTAAAAATCGTTGAAATATTGCTAAAAAATTGCCAAAAATGTCAAAAAAAAATTGGTAAAATAATGTAAAAATGCGTTAAAAATTCCGGTGAAATTTTTGAGAATGACGTGAACGTGCTCAAAAAATAATGAAAATCGTTGAAATGTCGTTAAAATTTGTCAAAAATGTTGTAGAAATCATTAAAACGATGTGAGCCAGAAATCGTTAAAATGATGTTGAATTTTGTTCGAAATTTTGTAGAATTCATTCAATATGAAATTGAAATGCTTAAAAAATTATAAAAATCGTTGAAATGTTAAAATTCGTTAAAAATTTTAAATTTTGTACAAATCGTGAAGATTTGGCAAAATTGGTTCAAATTATTGTAAAAAATAGCCAAAATTGTCATAAAAATTTGGTAAAATATTGTAAAAGTGCGTCAAAAATTCAGGTGAAATTTTTGAGAATGATGTGAACGTGCTCAAAAAATAATGAAAATCGTTGAAAAGTCGTTAAAATTCGTCAAAAATGTTGTAGAAATCATTAAAACGGTTATAAAATTAGCTAGAAATCGTTAAAATAGTGTTTAATTTCGTTCGAAATTTCGTAGAATTTTTTCAAAATGAAATTAAAATGCTTAAAAAGTTATAAAAATTGTTAAAATGTTGTTAAAATTCGTTAAAAATTTTAAATTTTGTACAAATCGTAAAAATTTGGCAAAATTGGTTTAAAATATTGTAAAAATCGTTAAAATATTGTTGAAATGCGTCAGAAATCGTTAAAGTGATGTTAAATTTCGTCAAAATTGTCGCAGAAATTGTTGAAGATGATGTAAAAATGCTTCAAAAAATAGAATAATCGTTGAAATGTTATTAAAATTTGTTCAAAATGTTGTAAAAATTGTTGAAAAATTTGCTGAAATTTGCCAAATATATCGTAAAAATCGTTAAATCAATGTTTAAATGCGGCATAAATTGTTAAAATGATATTAAATTTCGTCAAAAATGTCGTTCGAATCGTTGAAAAATGCTGTGAAAATGTTAAAAATGATTTAAATATTATAAAATTTCATCAAAAATGTCGTAGGAATTGTTGAAAACAATGTTGAATTGCTTGAAAAATTATAAAAAATTGTTGAAATGCTGTTAAAATTTGTCAAAACTGTTGTAAAAATCGTTAAAATGGTGTTAAAATTCGTAAAAAAATTCGTTCAAATCGTTTTAAAAAAATTTGAAATTCGTCAAAAGTGTTGTAAAAGTCGATGAAATTCGCCAAAAATTTCGTAAAAATTGTGGAATTCACGTAAAAATATTTTACAAATGATAAAAATTATTAAAAATATTGTTTCAATTCAAAAAAAAAAAGTTATAAAAATCGTTAAATTATTGTTAAAATTCGTCAAAAGTGTCGTAAAAATCATAGAAATTTATGTAAAAATCTTTAAAAACTGATAAAAATTGGTGAATAAGTGTTGGAATTCGCCAAAAACATCGTAAAAATCACTAAAAATTGATTAAAATTGCTTCAAAAATTACGAAAATTTTTGAAATTTTATTAGATTTTGTTCAAAACGCTGTAAAAACTGTTGGAAGTTTTGAAAAAATGCCAAAAAAAAATATACTTATTGTTAAAAATAAATTCTTAAAATACATAAAAATGTCGTAAAAATCGTTGAAAAAGATGTTAATATGCTTGAAAAATTATAAAAATCGTTGAAAATCATGCAAACTTATTTTCAAAATATTGTAAAATTTCGTTCAAAACATTGGAAACATTGTTCAAAATTTTGTAAAATTGGTAGAAATTTCGTGAAAATGGTAAAAAAATTGTGAAAATTCACAAAATTTGTTGATATATTGGACAAAGTTTGTTGATTTTTTGAAATTTTAAATAACTTCTCCGTTATTTTAAATGATTTTCTCGATATTTTGATCTTATTTTCAAAATCTGTAATGAATTTCCTGGAATTTTAACATATTTTTATGATATCTGGATATTTTTTACAAATTTTTTAACCACTTTTACTGCATTTTCTGATATTTTGAACAATTTTTACGATATTTTGGATAATTCTTGATCATTTTCCCAACATTTTTTACATATTTCCTAACGTTTAAAACAATTTTCTTGATATTTTGACCACTTCTACTCTATTTTTATTGAATTTTCTGAAATATTTTTCAAGATCTTCTGAAATTTTCTCTATTTTTCTGAGATTTTGGATAATATTTACAATGTTACAATCATTTTTTATTTCAAATTTTTACGTTTCCTGAAACTTCAAACAAATATTTCCTATAGGTAATTTTCTTGATACTTCATTATTTTCGTGATTCTTTTTTTTTTAAATTGAAATGATTTTTCAATTTTTTTTGTAAAATTCTGAAATATTAACCATTTTTATGAGACTTTGAATGATTTTTACGATATTTCAATCACTTTTATAAGAATCTGTTTCTATTTTCCATAGAATTTAAACAATTTTTACAATTTTTTAGGCAATTTTCTTGATATCTTGATCACTTTTTCAATATGTCAGTCTGAAGATTAGCCTTGAAATAATCAGTAGAGTTGGTATTTCGTATTCCACAACTGAAAATTTCAATTCCTTCTCACTCCCTCCCTCCTCCATTCCATCATTACTTATCATCAGTGAAAAATTCGGAAAAAAACATAAAATAGTCGAGATATTTTCCTACGAAAAAAGTATCTATTTTTCCAATTCGAGGAGTGCAGAAAGTTCTTTGTACTCGTATGTATATTAATTCATTTGTCAAACCAAGAAAAAATATTATAATTTTTCTCGACTTCGTAAATTTTTTTTGTTCTATTTACCTATTGTTTTATTTTGAACCTTGAAAATTGTTTTTCTGGGTCACGAGCTGTCGAGTAGTTTTACCTGACAGGCTGACACACCATAAAAAAAAATTTACCCATTTGAATCGTGTTTGTGTGTTATTAATTTTTTGATAATTTCTTACGTAGGATTTTGAATCATACTATTTTATTTTCCGTTCGTTTTTATTATTATTTTTTTTTTTTTTGAAATTAATCACTCATTACCGTTCTTTTTTTATTGTTTCAATTGAACCGTAAATTTGTAAGTTTATAGAAAAATTTCTTGTTATTGAACAATCAACTTTGATCGTAGTACGTCTTCTCGATCGGTAGGTAATTAAGGCAGATATTCATGGAAAAAATGAGTACTTAAGATAAACTTCTACGAAAAATAACTTACTCATTTCTCATGCCCTCGTGTAATTTAACGGTTCAGAATTATCTCGTGTGATATTGCCAACTTACTCGTATTCTGCAATGATATGGAAATGAAATTACATCAATTTATTGGCGAATCTGCCCAATACACCCTCGATTCCACACTCATATCCGTATCTCCCTATTCGTGTTTACTTCGGTGTATTAGAAAAGCGATTAATTACGGTCTCGGATAGTTTGGAAAATTGATGGGTAAAACGTTTGAAAAAAACAAAACTCGGTCACGGTATCATTGGTCCAGGCGGTTTAACAAAAGGGATCGATGATTGCTATGTACGTAAGGTTGTATTTAAATGGAGCATAGAAAAGAATATCATGTTTTCCAGATGCTTTTCAGTGTTCTGTTTTTGCATCGTGCGGTTGTGAGCACGTGAAAACCTCCCCTTCACTTGGAAGAAGCTAGTGCAAAATTAGGTATCCCTTTTTTTTGTGAGTTGTTGGATCTTTGTAGATTGGAATCGAATCGATGGCTTTTTTTTCAATGATGCAGCTCGTACCTAAATAAATCATCGCTGGTTGTAATATTCGGTTAGTAATGACAATCGTGATTGAATGGCACGAGACAGAGGTATTATTATTTTTTTTCCACGTCGTCTGTAAAGCTATAGGTAAACGCGAAGGACAGGAAAGGGTATTTGGTAGGCTGTGTAGAGTAATTCTACGTATGATACGAATACGATTTTATTGTAAACAACAATGGCGCGCATGGCGCGTGAAATTACAGAATTAAAATCAAATACACGACTTATAATAATATATCGAATTGTATTATCATCCGAATACTCGAGCACATATTGACTCGTTGTTGTAATACACTCGAAATATGTATCGGAATCGAGACAGCTGGACGATAATTGGAGGTCCCGTCGTCGCCGCCGCGTTAAGTAATCCTATCATAAGTACCTGTGTAACCTTTCATCAAAATATAGTAGGTGTTTATAACGTAATATTTGCAACTGCCATAATATACTTTGTAGAGTCCACAGAGCGTGAGAGAAGGAGAGGGAGGAAAAACCACGAAAAAAATCGAATTAATTTTGACACATGTTTCGCTAACGCGTGTTATTTTTCCGCAGCGTATCTTGTTTTTTCTTATTTCAATGTCGCGATAATGAAATTTCCAATCGTAACCAAGTCGTGACAATTACTCGACGAATATGGTGAAAATGTCTGACTCTGTGACGCCGCACCGGCCCCGTTTTAATAAATTATTACACACCGCCATCGCTTTCTCCATCCTGCATGCCCCAGCATCCAGTTAAATTGTATATTAAGGGTTATAAAGCGAAATAGTTTAAAGAATCGTTTACGTGCAGGGTCGCCCGAGTATTTTTAACACTTTAAATAATCGAGCTCAGCTTACACCATCCCCGTTCTCACTTCGGTCTGTTTGCTCGTTCTGCAAACCACGTCGTTTTAGTTAAATTCCGCGTAAGTGTAAATCTACAAAACAGCATTATTCATTAGCCGGAGCAGGAAAAAAAAGAGAGAAAAATTAAAACCCCTGAGCCTGAAAAATCTATAACTAATAAGCCGCCATCGTTAACATCAAAAACACTCCGGAAAAACACAATCGCCCCGAGATATCGAAGGGTGCTCGGTTCCACTGAACCGTGCTTCGGTGCTGGAGGGATGAAGGTGCACGGTGTGGTGTTCATTTAAATGAGATACCGCGTCCTGATCCTGGATGGGTGCTTGGATGCGTGCAGAGGTTTCTTGCCGATGTCGGTGTGCTGGCTGTGTAGCAGTTTAAATGATATTGGGAGATGGGAGTTGGAAGAGGCGTTTAAGTGTGAAGTCTTTGATGTGTAAAGGAAGTAGGAACCGAGTACTTTGGATGAGTTTGAGAAGAGATGCGGTGAAAATCGAACGTGTGGAAACGTATGTTTTCGAATGATAAAGGCGAATTTCGAGATGATGTTTGAATGTGTTTTGTTTGAAGGAATTTTGTAGTTTTTTTTGCGAATTTTGAGAGAAGAAATGGGGAATGAGGGAGAGGGAGAAGTTGAAATTTTGTTATTTTTGGAGTGCAGAATTCCAACTTTTGGTTGGTTTTTTTTTTGAAGGGAAGTTGATGGTTCAGTATTTAATTTTGGGTTTTTAAGATGAATTGAATTATTTTCTTGTTGTCGAGCAATTTTGATTTTTTTTGCTCTTTTTCAAAAATTGAGTATTTTTGACTTTAGAAAAATGTTTCAAGCAAGTAGAAAAAAAATCAAAGTTGCTCGATTTTGCTGAAATGGCAGTATACGAGAAATATCGACTGGAATCAAGTCCAGACTCGATTTTTAGGTCCCTAGGTCATCTTGAAGAGGTTGTAGGTTCTCAAAATGGCGTCATTCGGATACTTTTGAAGAAAATTGGAAAAAAGGGGAAAACGAACGAATTTGGTCCAAATGCAGGTTGATGGCGTATTTTGGTGTCAATAATGATACATTTCAAGAAAAAAAATTTTCGACCAGAAATGATCCATTTAGGGTGGAAAAATGGACGAAAAAATCAGTTTTTTGCATTTTTGAAGATGACGCACCACTATATCAAGTTCTACAAAAATATGGGGTTGTACATCTAGACTGAGTACATAATATATATTTTTTTCAGAATTGCATCTCTGAAAGGGGTTACCAAAATGGCCTTT
>FIZU01019091.1:0-23552 GCA_900064475.1 Pseudococcus longispinus | reverse complement strand
GAAAATGACCCCTGTTTGAGACACCATAGCTCCCCTCCAGAGTGACCTAGGGAGCTAAAAATTTCTATGGAGAGTTTTCAACTCAAAATTAACAACATATCAAAAAATTAGCAAAATCGAAAAACATTTTTAAAATCCGCTCCACCCTAATGTATAACGTGTGAAGTGTGTCCAGCATTCAAATCATTGGAGCAATGAAATGCTCTTCTCAAATTCTTTTTTTAATTCGTTATTCAGCATTTTTTTACATAGAAATTAATGAAGTTTGGATCAAATTTTTTTAAATTTCACGTTGCATTATATAAATTTTAGTAATGGACTATTATTCAATTTTGAATCGATTACTTAATCGATTATTTTGAAAAAATAGGCTTCAAATTATTTCGAATTGACATAATCGATTATTCAACGGATTACCTAATAAATTGATCAATGAAAATGGGAAAATTACATTTTCAACGAGAAAATCGAAATTTGTAATTGAAACTATTATTTTTTAAGCATTTTCCTTATGATTGATGAAAATTTTGGAAAAATTGACGGAATAATTTTTTTAAATAACTGAAAAAAGCATCGGGTTTTATCCAACTTTTGTTTACCTAATATGAAAAATGAAAGAGCTGCAAATCGTACATGAACGTATCAACATGTTTTTGGGGGTGTCTAAGTCCATTAAATGTTCCATTTTTTTGTGAACGTTTGAAGAGAAAAGGGGATCTATGAAATCTGGCAGACCTCAGTATTTCAGAAACGGTATATAAAATGTTGAAAAAACAGGCAAACGTTGGAAAATCAAAATTTTAGTAACCACTCTCACCCGAAAATATATTTTTTTAAATAATTTGTTCTTATGTAGTTGAACAATAATCGAAATAATCAATACACAAGGTGAGCCAAAATTCATTCTTCATTTTTTCAAAAATGTAGTTCGCATTTTTTTTCAGTTTGTCAAACGCCTTCAAAACAAACAGATATGCAACCACAATAACTTTTTCAACGCGAGTGTTTCGTCTAGCCGGACGTGTCCACAATATAGCATACTTGCATTGTAGAAGTCATTATGGTTGCATATCTGCTTGTTTTGAAGGTGTTTGATAAGCTAGAAAAAAAAATGGAAACTGACTTGTGGACCACTCTATTATTCCTATCGTTATCGTTTGGAAATGATTTATATCGCAAAATAATTTTAAAAACTTGATCGAAATTGAAAAGGTAATGCAGTGGTGTTTATGCCATCTGTTAACTTAAATATCGAATAACTAGCCATTTCAGTTTAAAAAGTTACACCTCTTTTGCTTGAAAACTGTAATATTTCTAATTTTAAGTACAATTTACCAATATACCAGAAATGTAGGATTGTCACGAAAAATATGTGCTAAGAACGTAAATAATAATGGAAAATGTTTTTTTTCTCTCTGTTTCCAGGTTTTAGGGTTATTTGTGGCCACAAGCAATGTTGTTTGTGAAAAAAACACGACTGATGATCGCGTGAAGCGAAACAACAATAATGAATTTCACGCAAACCCCATTCAAAGCAGAAAGGTAAACGATGTGAAAGCATTTTCGCCGTCGCTCAATAAATTACAACCACCTAGTCCAACTAGTCAAGTTAGGCGTTCGAAACCGATCCATGTTCCTCCTTACGCGGTGAAAATGGAACCTCTGGTGCAGTACTCCCAGAGAGATCCGCTGTACCACGATAAAGAAATTCAGTACAATATTACATCGATCAGCGAAAAACACTCGAAAGATGATACGTTCGCCGAATCGACGAATAATTTTGTGGATTACTCTCCTCACTACGGTGCACCCAGTTTTGATCATGGTTATCATCCTCATCATTACTACAAAGAACCCGAACCGATAATCGAAATTATAATCAAAGAATCAAACGAATCGTTACCAGCACCACCGCCGGTTACCAGTTTACCGACTCCTAAGCCATCAAAAGAACCTATACAAGTTTTTTATGTGAAATATAAGAAAAACCCAACCGCTCAGTATGGCAAAGATGAGGTCATCTATGAAGAACCAATCCCAGCGTTGACTCCAGTTTCTACGGATATTGTAGAAAGCCATCCTACGGAAGCAACTTACCCCACAGCGCCATATACGAATCCACCGCCACCCAGTACCACACTACGTACGATTATCAGACCAGATTCTGAAATTTATCATGGTAGTGGATTGAGAGTAACATTTGGTAAACATGATGATGGTTTTTCCAATGGTTACGAACATAGATCGATAGAAGCTCAAAAACGTGATTCCATCGATCCACCAGAAATCCAAGATTTCAAGCCATCACACGCCAGTGAACCAGAACCACCTCAAACACCACCCAAACATTTATTAGAACAAAGACAAAGTCAAAATGATTTCGTCAGATTTGTCAATAGCCCCGATCCACCACAAAGCCATCCTCAACCGCGGCCAAGTTCCCCACAAAATCTTGGCTTATCTGTTCAACCTTTACAATTTGAAGATGGATCATATGAAAGGCCTCCACCTCCCACATACAATACAAACACCAATCACCCGCAACAAAGAAACGTGTTCCCATCTCAAATACCATTCAGACCTCAGCACACGATAAACTTCCCATCCCAGAATCCAGAATTTTCTTCGGAGATACGTCCAAATCAATTCCAACATTCTACAAATAATCTTCAAAGTACGAAACAGCATTCGCCACCAAGCCCTGAATTGAATCAACCTCCATTCCAGCACGTCCAAAATTCCAAACCACCATCTTCTCAAAGTTCCGAATTTACCCCGGAAATTCGACAAACACATTTCCAACATCCGATCAACGTCCCTCAAGCCAAAGGATTCCCACGTATCACGCAAGCCATCTTACCTCAATCTCCATTCTCCCAAGGCTCACCTTTCGCTCAATTTTCTGGCCAAGATACGTCATTTGCTGCAAACAAACACGTGTATTCAGCTTCGAACGAAATAACACGTTTGCAACTTCAAAAACAAAACGAACTGAACAAACAAAATTCGGCTATTCCATTCAGCCCTCAAATTCAACATCATCAGCAGATACCGTACAGAAGCGATTACTCTCAGTATCAAAATCAAAAACTTCAATTCCAACCACCCTTGCTTCATCCGAGTCCCTTGCATTTGCAACAACAACCTCAACATCTGCAACCTCAACCCCAACATTCGCAACATCAGCAACAACACGTCCAATCCCAACAGCAGCACACGCAACTGCACCAACAAAATGCTCAATCTCAACCACAACACACCCAACCACAATCCCAACACACTCAACTTCAACCTCAACATACCCAACCTCAATCACAACACACACCACTGCAGTCGCAGCACCCTCAACTATCACAACACGCCCTTTTCCAACCACAGCATTCGCAACATCAGCAACAACATACGCCTCTGCAATTACAACACTCTCAATCTCAATCCCAACACCTTCAAACTCAATCGCATCAAAGTCAGCCTCACCAACAATCTCAACAATTTTTATACACTTCAGAAAAACCAGTCCTAGATCGACAAAAACTGTATGAAAAACAAAAATCTCAATCAAATCAAAAACCAATTCTGCAACGAAAACCATTTGAAAGTGAAAAATTCCAGACACTTGATTATCTAAATCAGTTGCAAACCGAAAGAACAGAAAGGAAGACCGAACAACCCGTTCTTCAACCAAACTACAAAGAAGTGGTATCTGCGAATAGACAAAAACAGTCGCAGAAATCAACGCCTCAAATTACCAAAAACAAAAACGAATTTCAACAATTCCAAGACGGTCAAGTTTATCAATCGATATCGCATTCCGAAGAGCATCAAATTTTGAATCAAGTTGAACCTTTCTCTTCTAATTCGCAACAGAAACCGGTTCAAAATCAAAATATTCAATACGTAAGCTCACCCCAAGAAGTGCCAAGTTTCAATAAACTGCCAAAACAAACTTTCGAGCAATACACCGCGTATACGACTCCTAAACCGGCGACAAAGAAAGAAAAAGCAAATGTAACTTACACAGTGGTGACAAAACCACCCACTGTGAATAAAAAAGAGAAAAACGATACGAAAAATTTTTCAGCTGCTTTGGCAGCGTTACCAGCTGAAGTTCCTGATGACTTAAGAGAGCAGTTATTATCGTCGGGTATTTTAAGCAATGCTGATATACAAATTTTAGATTATGATAAAGTCGGAGACATTCCAATCGAAAATTTACCTCCGGAAGCATTGGAAAATTTATATGGAGCAGGTAGCGCTCCAGTGCCATCATTCGCATTTCCCAATACAACTAAATCTGTCGAGATGAAAGTTGTACGATATAATTCTACTGATTCGAATGTTCAGTCGTCGTATGTTCAAGAAGATTCGACTGAAGTTGATCCAGTAGTTTTAAACGATTCGTCGTATAATCGATATTTACCGCTGAAAGTCAAAGGATCTCAATTTCCAATACCAGATAGTCCGTTATTAAAGAATAAGAAAATAACGAGCGTTGTAGTCTTGGCCCCAGTCGATTACGATTATGTGCAGCAGCAAGAACAAAGAAAGGGTAAAAGTGTTCCTCAAGTTCATGGTGTTCGTTTCGTTTCAGGAGAGAGTCTCAGGACGTTGGTTAAAAGTCCAACCACTGATCACTTTTTGAACTGGATCGAAAAGGAGAAGGAAACTCCGCCTAATAAACAATCCGTCATTCTGTTAGTAACAAAGTGAGTTTGCATTTTTGTTTGGGTTCATTTTTTTTTAATGCTACATAATTTTTTTTCATTTCAAACGAATACCTTTATTTACTTACCTATCTACATGTTATGGATTTTTTTTCGTTTTCTTTAAAAATTACGCAACTTTGGGCTGAAAAAAGTTATTTCCAGTATACAGGGTGTTTGGGTAAGATGCAGCTACCCAAACCACATACGTGCATGTTTCATAACGTTGCAAGTTGCAACTCCACTGATATGAAGCTTTTTTGTAGAACTTTTCAAGTTTTACAAAATAAGTTACATTCATGTAATAATTTCAAAATTTTTCAAAATTGCTTTCTTCTCGTTCTTAGAAGATTAAAAATTCCTTAGAAAAAAATCATTAATCTATTCGGCATAGAGTATGCAACTTATATAACACCAATCATCCAATTCAATAAGCGAACAACTTACGCCTTCTGATGTATACTTATGCAAATATATTAACACCCATTTTGAGAAAAGAATGACAATAAAACGAACGTTTTATAATTTTTTTCACATTTCAGTTCAACCAGTAATGACCCGGCGGAGAGGACTGAGAAAGAAATATTCATGTACGATATTCCTACCGGTGAAATTAGTAAATTAGAAGGAGAACTGAGTTCAGCTTTTGTAAACGTAGCCGAATCAAATGCCGAAAGCGAAGATCTAGATAACTTATCAGAAAACTCAGATGGAAGTACTCCAGTTACTAAAATGACCTCAATTCCAGTCTATGGAACTATGTCGGATCAATTCAAAACTAAATCTAGGACATCTACGTAACAATACCTTTTTTTTTAAAACGAAATACTTGTAAAAATGTACAAAAAATTACCTTTTTTCTTGTGATAATTTGCTGTAAATATGATTTTTTTTATCCTAACGATTTTCAAATAGTTATTTAAGTTGAATTTGTAGAATGTTATTTTTCGTAATTCTTTTAATTGTGTTTGACAATTCGAATGTCATTACGAAATTTGTTTTAGTTAAGTAATTTATAACTTTAGGGAGTCGAATAAATTTCATCGTCAGTTCGGGACTATTTAGAAAAATATTGGGCCTGAATGAGTTGTATATTTATTTATATGTATTGTTTTTCTTTATCGAGAAAATCGATTTAGGTACTTACCAAAATATTTTATTGATGAGAAGGATATGAAAATGTGAGATAGGCCAATTCCTACCGTCTTTATTTATATACGTACCTATGTTTTGTATGGCCTATGTAGGCATTTTTTTTTTACGTATTAAATTAAAGAGTAAGACTGTATTTTTTACTCTTTATAAAAAAATTCACATGAAGTTGTATTGAATATCAGACCTGATGATAAGTATTCGAGTTTTCGATTGGTGAATTTTTTCAAAGAATGATTCGATAATATGTGATATCTTTCAAACAAAAAATTGAGAATGGAAATGAGTTTCCAAAGTTTATTAAAATTAAGTTCCTACCTGTGTTCTATTATTCTTGTAATGAATTCTGTAGTGCGATCTGTTGAAGATTTAGACAACAAATTGTGACATGAATTAAACTTGAAATGCTAGGAAAATGCAAAAGCGACCTCTTACGATACCTACTGAATCTATTTTTCTTCACGTTGTCGAAAGATTACGTGTCGATGAAAATGAAGAACTACGAAACGTTCAACACGAGGTCGAAAAAAATCTATTTATGGCTTTCAATTTTGATTTTGTCTTCGATATTATTAAACTTCAAAAGATTGAATCATTAGATAGGTATTTCTATTCAATTCATTTATAATCGAAATATTTCTTTTTTAGACTTTAACAGATGGCATTGACCAATTGTACTTCCTTCAACCAAATTGAGAAAATGTTCACTTGATAAAATTATTCCAAAGTTGAAACTTTTTAACTAAAAAATATTCCACTCGCAGATTGGAAAAAATTTCTTATCTCAACTTCAATTTTTAAATTAAAATTAAAATCTAACCTGAAATCACTTCGCTTTATCTAATTCCAGTTAAAAATTGAAGTACCTACGTTCGAAATACCCCCCTCAAAACAGCCAACTTTGCGCTTTACTTCTTCGGACGTTGATTCTATGGAAAAAAATAATACCTACGTGAAAATCTCTGCGGATGGAAAACAAATCCCTTCAGAAATCGTTTTCGCTAACAACTTGTAAAAAATGTAAAAAAAGAAAAGCAAACGATATGTTTGTATAACAACAAATGTTTGAAATTCGTCGACTTTATAAACAGTAGGCGTTTTCACAACGAGGGTGATAACTTTTGGTTTTTTCTGCTATTTTTAATGTTGGCTGCAACGTGTACAACAGTACACTGCACTTCATCCCTTTCGAAACTCTTTCCTAACACATCAGTATTCTAAAAATGTCCTCTGGAGGGTACTTGTAAGAAAGACGAGGTGATGTGTTACGAGAGTATTGTGCACATAACTACACATACTATAATAACGTATAAACGTATCTGCTGTGGTCAGATTATCATCAAACATTTGTTACTCTTTTATGTAATAAGTTGAAAAAGATCAAAATATTTGTTTTCGTTTCAAATAATTTATAGGTACGCGCGAATGTTTTTGATTTCTTATCCTGGAACTGGAAGTCGTGTTTAATCTGAAATTGAAGCATATTAAAATATCATAAGGAGCGAATTGATTTCACGAGAAATTTAAATCTGTAATACGTTTATAATGTGTGGGGCGTTACGAAAATGAAAACAAATGGATAGTCATTAATTTGGGTGTTAAACCATTACAGTGTTTATAAGGATTATATTATCAAAATGGCAGAATTTGCCAGCTGTGCGACAAAAAACATTAACGTTCGTTGTTCGCAATATATCTTGAAACAAATATCTGCGATTCCCTAATTGTTTATACGAATTTCTGCTTAAATGTGACATAAAATGGGTATTTGATTCGCCATTAGTTTGTAATTCGCCGCACGTATCAGTTTATTTCTCAAAATAAGTGCAAACGTATCGAATTTCTGCCTTTAATTGTGAATTTATCCATTTTGTGGTTTTAAATTAGTTTATGGTGAAGTTTTCGAATATGTACTTAGGACGAAGGAACATTAGGCCTATTCGAAGAGAGTGAGAAGGAGAAAGGAAGGGTTGCTGTGGTAAGGAAATTGGCCATTATCAATCTAATTTAGAAATTCGATCTTTTTTCCAATCCAAAAGTGACCAATTTTCTCCAATTTTTCCAAAAAAAAATCATGATATAACTAATTGAAAATACACATCTTTGTGAACTTTAAAAAAAAAACTTGATCTCTCCACCTCCTCCTGATCCGGTTTTCATAGGTACTTTTACAAGGAAATAATTCAAAATTTTCTTCGAATCTTTTTTTATTTTCTTGATATCCAATTTTTTATTGTACTCTTATAAGTTGTGTAGCATTGACAATATACAACATTCACAGTTTTGCAATAACAAAGAAATCATTTGCATCGAGTAAACTTTTATAGTATGTAGGTATACAAGTACGAATCATTGCCTATACTACATTTTTCCAATAACATCGATTCTAATTTCGAATTCGTTCGGCGTAAGAATATCAAAATGCAATGTAAAATCTCGTAAAATATGACAGCAACGTATTTCTCACGTTAGTAATTCGACTCTATCACATCACAGTAGGCCTTTTATGCATAGAGTAATGCTACCAAACGATCTGGATAATACATTCGGAATTTTTTTCTGCTTTATTGGTATTTACAAGGGTTGATGTGGGTCGAAAATATTATACATTATGTTACGCGTTATATTGCGGGTATTTTATTTATGAATAAAATCCTACACAAGGTATTCATATTTATGATGAGGTATAGACTAGAAAGTTTAATTTTCATGTTTAGAATTTAATTTTACCAATAATGGAGAATGTGTTGTGTACGAAATACAATATATTGCCATGAGTGTAAAAACAGTTGCATACCTACTAGGGAGGATGGTCTTAAACGTACTTGTTTCGCACGGTAAAAGGAAGAGGGGAGGACAAAAATTGTGTCTAGACTTTAAAACGATCTTGTTACGCTAATTTTACCCCTTTAAATATTTTTAACCCGCACACAATTCTCCTTTGGAATGAATTTATTGCTTGGAATTTTTTTTATTGGAATGGCCTTAGTGTAGATATTTCTACCCAAATTTTTTTTAGCTTTTTCAAAAAAAATTATGAATAAGCACTTGAAAAAGCGGTACGTAGTCAAAATGTCATAAACTTTACTTAGATATCTTAAATACAATTAAAATCGCAGTTCAATTGTTTCAACTGCTGTAGAAAATGTTCAGATTATTAAGAAATACCATAAAAATTCAAATTCAAATTTTTTTTAAATGTCATAAAAAGCATAAAAACTATTTGAAAAAGAACAAAAATCGTTAAAATGTCAAAAAACAAATATTTTTCGTCAATTTTATATGATTTTCTTACAAATTCAATAATTTTTTCAACTTTTTATGAAAATCAATTTCTATTGAAATTAAAAAAATTTTTGTTTCATTTCGAACAATTTTTTTTTATTTTAAAAAAATTTTGAAATGATATTTGAAGCAATTTTAATGATGTTTTACCGATAGTTGAATACTTTTTAAAACAATTTTCACGCAATCTCAACAAATAAATTTTTTGATTTCAACTTGCGTTTATGTAGACTCTTCAATTTTGAAATTAGGCAATAAATCATAAAAAGGAAAGTTGTTCAGTTTTCGAGATGGATTTCGATCCAAAATTTTGAAAGAATGTTTGCTCCTTCGATTTTCAAGATAGGTAACACATTCACCTCTGATTTTTTTTCTCTCAATTATAGTGCCCAATTGTACGTATTCAAATGTCACGTATGGACAACCTTTCACCAAACACCCTTACCTAATTAATAAATTTTGTTAATGATACCTTCACATTTTTAAATAATATATTCCTACACCCATTACATCCATTACCCTTTCTGAAATTTCAAACCAAGCAGCAAGACGAAGAAGAAAAACTGACATTGCTTTCATTTATGGCTGAAAAGTTGCGAATAATTCATATACGAGGAAACGACAATCTAGTTGGTTTATGTAGTCGTAAAATTAAATATGCAACTTTGTCTGCAACTAAGTACCTCGCCCTATCCGACAACAGTACCTACATTAATATCTACATACAGTAAAACGTCTGGTATAATTTCAAAAGTAACCAACTTTTGTTTTTAGTTAATTAACAGTGTTTCTCAGTTTCACGACGTACGAATCTGTGCCCGAGTATAAATATATGGTGGATGGGGAAGGGCGGAGTATCATCGTACGCATATGTATGCTAGCAATTATTTTACACGAGTTGAAAAATCACACCGACTTGGCATAGGTATCTAGTCTACACACATATGTATTCTGCTGTTGAAGTGAAAAAAAAAATGATAAAGTATTGTCAAGAAGATGAATATGAAAAATACCGAGCTCCCAACATTGATTTTTTTCATGGAATAAGAGGCTGAAATCTGAACAGCAGCGATATAAATTCATTTAAAATGGGTATTTCTCCAATACGGAACAGGAATGCGAATATATGCACGATGACATCTCGTTAATGTAATACAAAAAATAGTCATATATCACACGAGATTGTTGTATTGTCGCCCACGAGGTATACGCATATGTAACCCCACGTGTCAAATTCCAATTTAAACTACCTAAAAAGTTTTTTTCTCTAAAAAAAATACCACTCGGTTTAATTATTTCCTACCCCTGTCAAAAAGTTGTTTGTCGTTTCAGCGTTTACCAACATTTGAATCACGTTTTATGGTGAGTGCTCTGTACGTATGGTATGTATGTGTCTCAATCCTAAGATCACAAGTGTGAATTGAAAGTTTGATAAATTGGTATTCAGCGTTGATGCTGACTTTTAGCAACAGGATGTGCGGTGTGGGCTATTTTTATGGTATTACGTTATTGAAGGGGAAACCGAGGTTTGAATTTTTCATTTTGCGAAATTATTTGAAATGAAAGATATGTGAAATAATGGAATGAAGCCTTGTCACAATTCCCTTCCCATTTTTGACAAAAGCTACCTATGCAAAATTCGGTTAAGAAGATGGTAGTGTGAAAGTGAAAAATCACCGCAGATAATTTTTTTAGGTAAAAATATCTAACTGGCGCTATCTTTTTTTCCAAATATGTAATCGGGTTAAAAATTTGATCAATTAATCACAATTGATTTAAAAATTCGTAATTGATTAAAAAAAGCTGCATAGAATTTGAATTGCAATCAGAAAACGACGTAAAGTGTAATGAAAAACAATGGAAATTTCATAAGAAATAATCATTTGAAGTTTCTGTCGTAAAAATTAGTACAATGTCAAAAAAAAATATTGAAAAAAACAAAAAGAAATCAATTAGGTAAGTAGGTACAAATTTTAATTAAAATTCTGATCGATTAAAATTGTAATTGGTCAAAAATAGTAGGTAATTGGCTATCGTAAGTTCAAAAAAAGTACACTTGGCACGTCGTGGAGTGGAGAATAGTAAGCTTCATAGTTCCTTCAATTATGAATTTAGGCAATCTATAAGGAAGCCCATTTATAAGTTCGATGGTTTTGAAAATGAAAAAATATACACTTTGACTGCAAAAATTTCAATAACTGAGCCCCTAGGAAAAAACCTATTGCTTGCAGGAGAAATCAAATTTCAAGCTCTCCAATTTTCATTCCTTGTTATTTTTTGTAGCTTTCTTAGTTTGGCTGAAAAATCTATTTTTATGAAAAACATACAAAGTCGATGGTTTTGAAAATTAAGTAAAAACAGCCCCACCCCCGAACCCCCTGATCTTTTTTATTTCCATACTACCCATGAAAATATAAAGCATGCTTCTGTTCTTTTATCTATGACAAATTGAAGTGCACATCCCAATCTAACATAATAATTTCTGACTTTATCTAATTGTAGTCTAAGTTCAAGGAATCAGACGCAATGTTATCATTTCTAAAAGCCAAATTTTTAAACACTATAAATTTTTCCGAGTTCAAAAGTCAACTAACACTTAATAAAAATTTTCAAAATCGAAAAAATCATAATTTCTGAAATTTTCAAGTGCAAAAAATCGTTTGAAATCTGAAAAAAATCCCCTTCCATTTCCATACTACCCATGAAGCAATAAAACATGGGATATGCTTTTGCTCATTGAATTTTATGTCTGATTTGAACTTTCTTGAAAACTTTCAAATTCATAAAGTTGAAATTTTTCAAGTCCAAAAATCAATTTGAGTTCCTAAAAATTTTCAAGATTCAAAAAAGTCTGAGAAAATGTCTAAAAGTCAATTTTTCAAATTGAAAAAATCTAAATTGCTTGTCTGACAAATTTTCAAGTTCAAAAAGTCAATGGAAATTTGAAAATTTTTCCAAGTCCAAAAAAGTCTGACAAAATGTCTAAAAGTCATCGTCAAGGAATTCCATGACGTTTTTTACAGGTTTGGTCATCGCTAAAGCATATCCTATGTTAAAAGTGTAAACATATCATCGACTTTATAAATTTCCCATAAACATTTAGTTTTCGAAATTTTTGACGTCAAGGTATTTTTTTTTTCATTTTCGAAACGATCGACCTTATAAATGGGCCACCCAGTATAATCATACCATATTTTAGGGGAGCATGAAAAAATCGTTTGATCGACAGCATTGATAATCCAGTTCTTTGAAGCAGAAAGGCTGGGAAGGAGTTGAAAAAAATCTCTCAAAAACACACTCACCATCGATTTTGGGCAGTGGAGTTGACACACGACTTTCAGAGCTGAAAATGCCAAAAATTTATATTTCTTCCCCTGTAAGTTACTTTTTCCAAGGTGCCAAGTGTTGGTCATCCTTTGAATGTCTATTGATGTGTTTCAATTTCGATAATTTTTACAATTTTTAGGAAGGTGTTCGTTTTAGTCTCACACTCAAAAATGGTATTGCAATATGAGAATTTTAATTAAAAATATCCTCATTCTTATCGCAATTGCGGATGCTGCACAGTTAAGTTTTTTTCCTTCTTAGCTCTATAAAAAAAATTGAAAAAAAATCTATCTCAACATGAGATATCTATCAAGTTGGGCGAACAAACTGTTATTTCAAATCGTTTAATTTGAACGCATCTGCTAAACATAAAAATTACAAAGACTATGTCGATTTAACTGTATAACAAAGTCACTGACAATGGTAGAACCGTTGAAATGGCATTCACTTCTAAGGAAATAACTTGGTCGGTTTTCATTTTCGCAACTTTGAATCCTCTTACCCGTCGATCTTTAATTCTAAATAGGAAAAGTTTTCATGAAAATATTGTATTTCGAAAAATACTTACACAATCTTTATATGTGCTTAGAAAATGAAAAAAAAAACTTGACCCAATATACGAAACTCGTTCTTATACCTACGGAAATATAAAAAAAAAATCAATTTTATCAATTTTTGTTTTCCTTTTCTTTTTTCGTTTTACAACAATGAAAATTATATAATTTGGTTGCCTTAAACGAGAAACGAATTTTAATGCAACAATTTCTCTGGCGCGAAGTTGGGCTGTAATTTAGAAACTATATGACATTTCATTTCGGGTTAGATTTTTTTGAAATCTTTTTTTACCCTTGTTCGTCGTAACAGTCGGGGTACAGCTTTGCCTGCTGCATGGTTTGTTGAAAAACTCCGACGGTAAGTTTTCAGTTGAACAAGCTTTGTAAGAAAGTTTTTTCAAAGATATTATGTAAATTATCCTCTTGTGCTCAATCTATTACAAGTAAGTTCAACTTATAATTATAAAAGACGCGTTTTATTCGAAAACGTTTAAAATTTTGCTCAGTTTTGGTTGAACGTAAGTACCAAGGTAAGTAATATTTTCACGGTGCAGAAAATTATATTTATTAATTTAAAAATAGGGTAGTACTATTTCGAGACTTTTTCGTGATAGTGAAATTGAAATGATAAATTATTTTGATTTGAATAATTCATGTAAGAACGAAAAAGTACTTACAACTTGGAAATTTTTTCCCCTCTTAATGTAAACCTTTAATTTTTCGTACCTTGGATCAAGATTGTCAAAACAACGATTACATAGGTATCATGTCTCATGAAACATTTACCAAGCCAATTGTAAATTTTAATGCAACGGTTCCGTTTCAGAATAATATAACAATGATTTGTTGTATACGTAGGTCAACGTTTAAAATATCTACTGTTTCATAAGTGTCATTATCTAACGTTTGGGGTAAGATATTGAGGTTTAGCACATCTTTAGGGAATTTATCGCTGGTAATTTGTTTGAGTTAGTTTCATTACGGCTAATTTATGCGGTCATTCATTAAACTTCAATCAAGGTAAGATTAATGGGTAAGTTAAATAATGAATGCAAGCGAATCCGTCACAAAGAGCTTGGCTACTATACCACCGCATGCTTCATTTGCATTAGTATTTATAATTTAAAACATATTTCATCCTTTAATTATACATTGATTGGTTTATCATTGTCCAGTGCCAAATTCTCCGATACCTTAATAATACAGGTAACGGAGGATATTGCTTTGTAGCCAGAAAGATGTGGATGCTTTTACGAAACGAGTAGATAGGAGCTCGTATTTGCGATACGGATGCTAGTCGAGTGATTGTTTAATGTACATAGGTACTGTAAAAGTGATTTTTAATGTTTAGGTCCAAATTTCAAGATTTTTTCTGCAATTAATAATTTTGGCGAATCATGATTTTTTTTATAGCGAGAAAAACCATGTTTTTAAATCATAATTTTAAATCATTTTTTATGATTGTCAAGAATTTTGAAAATTATTTCATAATTTTGATTTAAAATCATTTTAGGGATGATTTTGCCCACCTTTGCTCAAAATACAAAATTTCCCAGGCTTTCTAAGAAAGGAGGTCAACACTTTCGTAAATTTTTCCCTTTATATTCAAAATTTATTTTCGAATAATTTTTAAATGAACTGGGTACATTTTGAAGAATTTGCCAAGCTTCAAAATCTTAAATGCTCGATAACTCCTTTACAACGCGAAATTTTTATAGAACTGATATTGTACATCTTAATTTTTTTCAAAAGACAAGTTATATTCAATTTTTTTTCATCATTCGTTCTAAATGAAGTATAGAACCATTAATGTTTCGAAACCGCATTACCCCTTCAATTTGACAGTTGGTGAAAAAAGATAGATATAAAATTCCAAGCTAAAATTGAGTAATGTACATTAAAATTAGAAAATTTTGATTTGCCACATCTTAATCCTGGAGTTTCAAGGAAATATTGAATAAAAAAACAGAAACGCTTGAATATTTTCACTCCCTTCATTTCATACACTAAGCAAGCATACCTACTTCGATGTTTAACGATGAGTCGCTCTTATTAACTCACGAAAGGAAACTTCTCTAGCGAAAAGACCTACTGCATAAAAATGTACACAAAATCTGTCTTACAAACCAAAATTTTATATCAAGCTGAATTTAATTATCATACTTGACAATTGCTCGTTTCAATCAAAACTAAGAACTCGTTTTAAAGTTTTTACCAAGTCAAACAAAATCCAAACTTGCGCTAATTACCGCCTCGCCGCGTCCTACAAGAAGCGAACTTTATCGTAAAAAGCATAGAGACAGGCATAAAAGAGAAAATGAACACTTGATACAATGCAATCATTCTCTTAACATCTTAACCACGCTTTTATACAACCAGTAGTTGAAAAACGTTTAATTTTTTATAACCTTTAGATTTTACAAAACCTTTCTCGCTTGTAAAGGGAATTCATCGGGGGGCCAACCCGAACGTTTGTTTACGAAATACGAAATACACTTACAAAAAAAAACAAAAAATCCTACGAAAATTCCAATTTCGAAACCTTTCTGTATAGTTACTATAATGAATAAACGACATGACAGAATATTATTACTAATACAACGTAAAAATGTAGAAATGGAAAAAGCGGTCATCATATAAAAAGTTGAATTCATTTTTGAAAATAAATTAAAGACAAGAAGCGAACGTAATTCATTATTCAACGACGAAAACGTTTATTTTTTAACAATAGAATGCTAGCTGCTTGATGCTTTTCACATTCGTAACTTTTCAAAGCTACCTTAACTTCAACTTACCTGCTAGCTGCTACAACCATTATACTTTTATGCAATAAATAATCGCAACATTTTTGAAATTTTAATTTTTCTTCGTTCAACAATTTTTTGACGCAATTATAAAAATAGAGGTGAAAAAACCTCGCTAAGTATTTCCCATCCGAGTGGAAAGAATGAAGTTTTTCCAATGATTTATTTCCAAGTATTTTAACAACGCATAAAAAATAACATTTTTTTCTCCTTTAGCAACGAAAAAACCAAAAATACATATTTCAAAAATTGAACGTAGCCGAACAATGTAAAATCTACCTATTCAAATACACAGCAGACTTTTAAGTATACTTATTAAGTATACGTGGATTCACTTATCTCATGGCCATAAATTCTTCTTAAGTCCTACTACCTATTAAGCAAAGTTTGACCCCAACTTTGTAATATTATTGTAATCGATGGTTCTTTTACGTAGCTTAATATATAATTTCCAAGTGTGCTTAAAAGTATTCGATTAAGTATAATGGAATTTTAGTGGGAAACTTAGCATATAGTATACCTACGTATTTTCTTCAAGAGGGTTTCAGGAAACATCTGTCAAATTTCAACCATGTATATGAGTATGTGCAGGATGTTCCAGTAGCAGTGCACCGCCTTCTAATCAGAGATGCAGCTACCCAAACTACAAAAGTGTATTCATGTTTGCCGATCCCAGGATGTGAAGGGACGAAGTTATGCACTAGTTCAGGTAGATGTTTCAAAACGTCGTAACTCCGCTGATACTGCAAATGATTTTTTTTTTGAAAATGAGTTATATTCATAGTTTGCCTAACTCTAAAATTGAAGGGGCTACAATGATTTGAAAATTCATAGGTTTCATTATTTCTTCAATTTTCAAGTTCTGCAAAATTTTGGAAAAGTCATTTTTTGTTGAACTTTTTGAGCTCTACAAAATAAGCTGATGGTTTTCAGTATAATTCCAAAATCGAACGAGCTACACCCATTAAAAGTATAAAAGTGGCATTATTTTCAAGAAACTTGATTTTTTTATTTTCAAAAATGTTTCAAAATGGTCTTTCATGTTTTCAGTTTTGGAGTTAGGCCAAAAATTATTAGCTCATTTTGTAGAGTTCAAAAAGCTGAAAAAAAATGATTTTCACAAGATTTTGCATAGCATGGAAATTGAAGGTATTACGAAGCCTACAAATTTTCAAACCATTGTAGCGCCTTCAATTTTAAAGTTAGGAAAAACAAAATATAACTCATTTTGTAGAGTTTAAAAAGTTCTACAAGAAAGTTGCAGAAAAAAGAAATCGCTTACCTATCTATATTTTCAACGAAGTTACTATGTTTTAAAACATCTACCAGGTCTAGTGCATAACTTTGCCCTTTCATATCCTTAGATCGACAAACATACATACGTTTGTGTAGCTTGAGTAGCTGCATCTCGGGTTTGAAGGCGGTGCATTGCTTCTAGAACACCCTATGATGAGTAGCCCATCTCATTAATTGAAGGACCTGAAGTAAATTTTTCATTTTCATCAACTTTTTTAAGGCAAAAATTCGATATGAAAATCATTTTTACTGGAAAAACTTTAATTGCTGATGAAATAAAAAAATTTTACGTGAAAAAATTTCGTAAAAATTGAAAATTAAAGAAAAAAATGGAACGTAAAAAGTGAATTTTTAACATGCACAAATTCGTAAAAATGGCTAGAAATAATTGTACATAATTTTCAATAATATCTACAGCCTGGTAACGTATCATTACGAACTCGTTGACTCCATTTCTTGTAAATTCTTGATTAAATGTTTTAAAGAAAATATTGTTGAACTAAAACTTCGTTTTGTTATTGTTTCTAATTTCGACTGAAATTTGTACGAAATGAATACTCGAAGGGAGAATTATATTCGCCGAATGGAAAAGTATCAAAACCAACTGCGACGATTTAATAATTCTACGAAAAATATTACTTTTCCAGAATACTATAAAGAAAGATAAAATCACGACGAAATAGTTTCGAAATGATTACAGGTTGTGACAGTCAACCCAGCATTATTTTTTTCCGTGAAATAGTAGGGTAGGCAATGGTATTCTTGGTAAATCAATAAACAAACGTTTATAAACGCAGATCTAAGAGTATAATCATAAAATAGTTGCTCAATTGAAAGAATCGGATCAAATTTTTCAAAATTCTATGAATAAGTATTTTAGATTGTACACGTAAGAAAACTTTTAATAAACCTGAATACAAAATTAATACCTAGTAAAGAATCGTTGGTAAGAAACTACTTTAAAGAATATACTTAGACGTACCCATTGCTTAATTTCTATCGAGTTATATGTTATAGGAAAACTTTTCATCAGAATTCCACTTGATTATCCACCACTGAAATGTATTATTTCAACTACCTACATACCTAAGTATTTTCTAAGGAAAATTTATATCTTTACAACACTTTATACTTATTAAGTATATTTTGGTTCTACGATATACAAACAGTTCATGCTGAAAGAGTCGGTTCCCTTTATAATATAGGTACATATGTTAAGTAGGTACTTACGTATGTAACATAATAGGCAGGTAATCAGATTTAATTCACGTAGGTCTACGAGTAGTCGAGTACGTAGGAAGGTATGGTATAATATGAAAATTCACACCAACTAAATTCTTACTTATTTACAACATACTTATTTCAGATTCTTTGAAAACAACAACTTTTTGACAAGTGTCGTGGAAAAGATTAAACTACCATGACAACAGAAGAACATACCAAAATACTTGAATATGATTCTATACCTACTGCAAGTTTGAAAATTGAAGTTCACTCTTTCGGTTTTCCCTTTTTGGTAGGTAGTTGAGCACCTGCTTGTACTTATACGTATATCTGTTGAATAAATACAAGCTTTGTGTATGTGTATACGTTAAGAGTATTGTACGTATACTTCAAACGTTTCAATTAAACGTGATTACAGGTACCTTCGAATCTACTCGCACGAATAGCTAAAAGAATTCTTTCTAATCAAAAATCTAAATTAGGTTTTTTTCCAATAATTACCCACGTATAAGGTAAACATAATTTATGGGGAACTCGATTTAAAATACTTATACCCATTCCATATTACGATATTCGTGTTAAATAATAATTTACTTTTTTGATTCGTGTGTAAGTAGGTAAGTTTTAGGTGAAATTTTTATACCAAATTATATTTACATGGTTTTACTTGTACAGGTTAGCAAGTACATAGTACTAGTGTAATAAAATAATGCTAAAAAAATAAGTATTTGGTACGACCTACCTTTGTCAAATACTTATTTTCCAAGTTACAGGTGGTAGGAGTTACTTTGCGATTTTTCTATCGTTATATTGCTTGGTAATATTACTTGTAATTTTTATAAATAATGGTTTTCATTATTTGACCAGACGATTGAGTTGAAGTAACATTAAAACATTAGGTATGCTAAAAAGTGGTCAATAATGTGGAATTATTCATTTTTTAATCTAGTCATTCACCCTAACTTCATACACTAAAATTATGTAATTGAAAATTTTTTATTTTTTTACAAGTTAATTTATATGTGAGGGTATCTTGGCAAAGGGATCTAACCGCTAAAAAAGAAGTTTAGGTACAGGAGAAGTTTTAAAGTTGGAGTATTTTTACATACGAATTTTTTTAATCCCTGCTTTCGGACAAAAAAGTATTTTTAGCATACGATATGCTTTTGATATAAGTAAGTCGTGAAAAACGTCACGAAATTCGGTCAAAAAATTCCGTTAGCAAAATTTTGTTACAAAATTCCTCAACGATGACTTTTGAAGATTTTGTCAGAAATTAGACTTCTTGGAGTTGGAAAAATTCAGAAATCACTCTGGTTTTTACACATTTTATCAGACAGTTTTTTGTTTCATGTAAATGACCAGACATTAGACTTTTTTTTGACTTGGGACAATCAAGTACCTAATCACACTGACTCTTAAACACTTTTTGGGACAGCCTTTTAGCTAAATTTTTAAATTCTATTTAGTCTTTTTGGACTTGGAAAATCTTTGTGATTTCAATGGCTTTTTGGATTTGGAAAAATTCAGAAACTACCCTGACTTTGTTAAACTATTTGTTTTTTGAGATTTCAAATTACTTTTTGGACTTGGAAAAATTAAGCCATCACTCTGACTTTTACACATTTTGTCAGACTGCCTTTTTATCTAATTATCAGACATTGGACTTTTTGGACTTGGAAAAATTCAGAAATCACACTGACTTTTAGTTATTTTGTTAGACAATCGTTTACCTAAATTTTTTAAATCTGTTAGACTTTTTGTACTTGAAAAAATTCAGAAATTACGGTGATTTTTAGACATCTTGTCAGACACTTTTTAATCTAAACGGTCAATCAGACATTAGACTTTTGAAATTTCAAACTACTTTTTGGACTTCTAAATTTTTTTTGAGATGCACTTTCAGACATTTTTTCACACATTACACATTGGACTTTTTTTTTTTAATTTCAAAAAATTTTTTAGGCATGAAAAAATTATCAATTACAAATACCTACACTGATTTTTAGACAGTTTGTCAGACAAGAATTGTTTTGGATCAAACTGAATTTTCGGAATTATAAAATTTCAAAGAATTTAATGATTGTTTGGACTTGGAAAAATTCAAAAATCACTGACTTTTACACGATTTGTTAGGCATGCTTATTTTTATAATCTGACTTTTAGAAAAAGTGTATGATTTTTATCTGACTTTTTAAAAAAATTGTACAAGCAGACATATGTTAGATTGGATCAACTTGACTTCTTAGGACTTGGAAAATTTTAGAAAAGTCGACTTTCAATCCGAAAAAAACAAAAGTCCCCGCCATTTCCATAGTACCCATGAAACTATAAAACATGAGATATGCTTTTTGCTCATTAAATTTTTAAAGTCCAAAAAGTCATTTGAATTTAGAAAAATTTTCCAAGCCCAAAAAAATCTAACAAAATATCTAAAAGTCAGCAAAACGGATTTTTGTGAGTGAATTTCATAATAGAATTTTGTTTTAAATTTTTCGAAGTTCAATTCCTAGCACAAAAAGTCAGTAGAAATCTGAAAATTTTTCCGAATTCAAAAAAGTCTGACAAAATGTCTAAAAATCAGGGTAAGGAAAAAAGCTGTCCGATAAAATGTATGATTTAAACTTTCTTGAAAATTCTGAAGTCCATAAAGTTGAAATTTTACAAATTCAAAAATTGGGTCGTCCCAGAATTTCAAATCACTATCTTTTTCAAAAACGAACCCACTTTGAGGACCCATAACTCTACTGGCAGGGATCCCAGGAAGCTAAAAATTTATATCCTAAGAGTTTCAATTCAATGAATACTGCATATCAAAAAATTGGCAAAATCGAAAAACATTATATCGATCCGTTTCGCGAAATGTTTTCGATAAAAAAATTACCTTTGTTTTAGATTAAAAAATACGATATACGGATAAATTTTCGTTCGCAAACGGTGAAAAATATTTAAAAACGTATTCTCGAAGTAATTTGATTCTGTATTTCGAGCAAGTTTTTGTTACCAACTTGTCCAACTTGCTGATTTGGAATGTTGCCATCGTGTTACATCTAGATACGTTAGAATCACCGTTTGCTTATGACGGAAAAAATTTCTCCTTTTGCAGGCAGCAGATTATGGCTTTTTTCATGGCGTTTTTAAACGTTTCATTTTCGGTTGGCTTCACACCAAATAGCATCGAACGAGATTAATATTGTTTTTACGTTTGTTATTTTTCTAAATGTTATTTGTCGTTATTACAGATCATTTGATGGTGAATTCACTCGCCGTTCGTTGATTTGACAAAGAAACTGCCTCTATGGCTATACAAACGAAAAGTAATTGAAATCAAGAACGTAATGATATTTGTTTATCACTCGAATAGAAAGGGATACTGTAAGGCGTGGGGTTGTTTTTCTACTAAATAAAACGATAAAACCACCCAAGCGTTTGGATTTTTACACGATGCTTTGGGATACCTATCTATCCATCGATCTAAGTAGGCATTTTCTATGTATCTATGTGCTACTTTGTAAACTGCTGAGAAAATTCGAAATATCGAATCATTTCATCTTTTCAAAACCATTTTCACAGTGGAAAAAAAACACGACCCACTTTTCCATCTACCTACTTGCATTAAAAAGTTTAAATTTTCGTTTTCGACTCGAACGCCAAAAAAATTTCAAATTTATAAATTAATTTCCCAGCATCGAATTTAAAACGAAAAGTAAATTTGGAAGAAGAAGAGAGAAAAAAGAGAATTAAAAATTAATTCCAACGTTTTTTCTTAAAACAAAAAAGATCCGCCTTAACCATTTACAAATGTAAAGAAATGCTTCAAATGACTCAAGCACCTTTTGGGAAAAGTTTTCAACTCTTTAAAGAGAGTGAAAGAAGAAAAAAAGACCGAAAAAATTACGAAAAAATGAATGAGAGGAAAAAAACTTATCTTCTTTGTATTAATTCAGTAGCACTTAAGATATTGGGCCGAAGCCGAAAGTTGAAAAACCTTCGTTTTAACGAAACTTATTTAAAAATGGCTCCACGCTGCTTTGTTATAATACAACTTATATGACACTCGGCGGGTTTTTTAATAAAACTCAACTTTCTGTCAGCGGAACTGAATATCTTTTAACGTCCTAAGAGGTTTTTAAACTTAAAGCTGTGCTGCGAATTTTCTTTGAAATCCTCTTACATTATCTTTTTCTTTGCAGTTTTCCATGAAATTTCTGCCAATCTGACTATCGTCAAGGTGCCGGATAAAATCAACAGTAAATATCCATTACACCAGCAATAATATTTTTTACAAGTGGTAAGCATATTTTCAAAACTTGAATCACATTTAAGCTGACATTGCGGGTTTTAAATGGGCGCGCGGTTCTCTTTCAACTATTGAGAACGTGTCGAGCTCAAAACGCGTCAGAAATATACCAAAGTGTAAAAGTATTTTCTCACTGAGTGCGACGAATTTCGTAAATAAGTATAACCCTTTTTTAGGCTAAAAATAGAAAAATGCAACCATACATTTGTCCCTAAACATATAATGTATGTGAGCATAAGTCATAGTATTTCTGTTTGTGCCTAAAGCGTGACTTATATGCAATTCATTCTACGTTACTTTCAAATATGCACGCAGCACAACGTGATTTTTCGTTGTAAAAATTATCTTTTTCTGCGATTCTCAGCCCAATTTTTTCAAACTTGCTGAGGTGTATTTTAAGAATTGAAAAACGTTTCCAATCTTTTCAAGAAATTTGCAAAATAAGGTATTGTGAGTTAGAAAATTTATCAAAATCGAAAATTTTTTTTAAAAAATTAAAAAAAAGAAAAAAGATGAAATTTTTTTCTTTTTTGAAAAATAATTAAAATGTTAAAAATTTTCCAAATGTATTTAACGATCTTACAAAATTTCAATTCACTTAAAATTACAAACAATTGCAAAAAATCAGAATAAGCTGTTGATACAATTTAAAAAAACTGCAACATTTTTATAAGAACGCAAAGAAATTGAAAAAAATTATTAAAAATTACAAAAGTAAAACTTCACTTTTAGAGGTTAGGTCCCTTTTTCCAGACGTCCTCACATATGTAGAACAGAACTATTTTGTCGATTGAACGAAGTCACGGAGGCTGGAAAATGCGAAGATTATCCAAAGCTGAACCATGTCCAGAACAGGGCTGGCAAGCCAGCCGAAAGCCGATTACGTTCGGCTTTTTATCGGCTTTTT
>FIZU01019086.1:0-10500 GCA_900064475.1 Pseudococcus longispinus | reverse complement strand
AGGTTGACTTTTAGACATTTTGTCGGACTTTTTTGAATTTGGAAAAATTTTCAGATTTCTACAGACTTTTTGTAATTGGAATTGTATTTTGAAAATTTTTCAAAAAAAATTCCATTATGAAATTTAGTCACAAAAATCCGTTACGATCATTTTTGGACATTTTGTCAGACTTTTTTGGGCTTGAAAAATTTTTCAAAAATCAAATGACTTTTTGGACTTGAAAAATTTTAAGAAAATTTCAAATATCACGATTTGAAAAATTCAATGAGCAAAGCACCTCCTATGATTTATAGTTTCACTAGGATTTCTCTTTGACGACCAAAATATTTTAGCAAAAATCATTTTTGGTCAAAATCATCTTTTTTTGTCATTTTTCATTTTCTAGTCCAAACTGTCATTTTTTGTCAAAATTGCCAATCTATGTCAAAGTTGTCATTTATGGTCAAAATCTCCGTTTTTCATGATTTTTTTTTGTCAAAATTTTGGATTTTTGATTAAAATTGTCATTTTAGGTAAAAATCGTAATTTTTTGTAAAAATTGTTATTTTTTATCAAACTCATCATTTTTGGTCGAAATCATCATTTTTTTGGTCAAAATTATTATTTCTCATCAAAATTGTTATTTTTTGTTAAAATTGTATTGTTTTGTCAAAATTGTAATTTTTTGGGCCAAAATTGTCATTTCAAAGTGAAAATTGTCATTTTTGGTTAAAATCGTTTTTTTTTTTTGTTATCGGTTTTTTTGTCCAACTTGTGAACATTTTAGTCAAAATTGTCATTTCAAGGTAAAAATTATTTTTTTGGTAATGTTAGGCTTTTTTAAAAATTTTATCAAAGAAAGTATTACGATTGCATATTCAAAATTCGTATAAGTTTCAAAAAATCTGAATTTGAAAATGCCAACGTTATGGACAGACAGAGACACAGACACATCATGGATTTTTTGGCAAAAAATCTAAAAATCACCTTCTGAAAAATATTAGTGTTGAATATTCAAAATTTTTATAAATTTCATAAAGTCTGACAGACACTTCAACGACATAAAGTCTGACAAAATGCCTAAAAGTCACGAAAAATGTCAGCGTTACGGACAGATGGACAGACAGACCACCATTTTGGGAACTCACAACCTCTTCAAGATGACCTAGGTTCCTGAAAATCATGTCTGGGCTTGTTTCAAGTCGATATCCCTCGTAAGCCGTATAATGCAATTTCAGCAGAATTTAGCTACTTTGATTTTATTTTGCTCTTTTTAAAGAATTGAGTATTTTGGACTATAAATAAGTTTAAAAAAGTCAAAACTTCTTGGTTTTGCTGAAATTGCAGTATTAGAGAGATATCGACTTGAAACTAGCCCAGTCATGATTTTCAGGACCCTAGGTCATCTTGAAGAGGGTGTGAGTTCCCAAAATGGGGATTGGTGTCATTGATGATATATTTCAAGAAAAAAATTGTCGACCAGAAATCACCCATTTAAGGGGGGGGGGGGGGGGAGAAAAAAAAGTTTTTTTCCATTTCTGAAAGAAAAAAATTGTCGACCAGAAATCACCCATTTAGGGGGGGGGGGGGTGGACGAAAAAATAGTTTTTTTCCATTTCTGAAGATGATGAACCACGATATCAAGATTTACAAAAATATGGCGTTGCACATCTAGGTTAAGTACACAATATATATTTTTTTTCAGAATTGCACCTCTGAAAAGGGTTACCAAATTAGCCTTTGGAAAGCTGAAAATGTCCATTTGACCTTGAAAAAGTACTCGAAATTGTTTTCAAAAAATTCCAAAAATCACATTTGATACTTTCTACCATCCTTGCAAGTTTGAAAAAATTCGGTTGAAAACTGCTAAAAATAGAAATTTTCAACGAAAACCCACATTCAACCCTCCAGAAGGAATTAGAGTTAAGATATCGAGCTAAAAATTTTGTCACGCGAGTTTTAAACCATAACGACCAACTTCTACTGAATAATTTAAAATTCGGTGCTCATGACCAAATCACCCCTATAAGCCCGGCTACGCTCTTTTGAAAAAATTAGTCGAAACCTTTTCCACTTTACCCAATTTCCCAAATTATAACATCCGGAAAAAAGATGCAAGTATGTTTTCCTCCAACCCAAAAATCCAAAAACCAACTTGATTCGAATAAACGTACCGTCATTGAAAATAATTGAATACACGTTTGCTGATCGAACGTCAAATTGGCTAATCCACTTTGATTACTATCCGGTAGATTTTGGTTATCGTTGGCAGCCGCATAGCTGAGTTTCTCCGTAGGCGATTTATCGCCACCATTTTTGACCGCAGCCTCGAGCAGCGTCGCGCTCGCATGTTGATGCACATCGCACAGCCTTTTTTCTTCTATCGTAATGGTACTGTTCGTAGCATCCTCCAACGAAAACGCCTCCATGTTCTCGAGCAACTCGGCCTCGGCAGTTTTGATCTTACTAATATCCAGCACTTCGTCTTCCGAAATAGAGGCTAAAAAATGACACCTTTGCAACGATTCTTGTATCATATCGCACGACATCATCTGTAAAGTGAAATTTCATCGTCGTTAGCAACAAACCCAACTCTCACATCTTTCATAACGAGTTACTCGTCGTCGTAGATCAATGGTTACCTGTTGCATAGCTCTCATCTCCTTTTCGATGGCCTTTTCCGCGAAATCCGGAAACGTTTTGGCGAAATTCGAATCCATCTGCTGGATCTGCGCCAGCAACTCCTGATGGTTGAATATTTCCGCCAAATTAGGGGCATTCGTGGCCACCGTTATCGTACCAGACCCGATGAGCTGCGGTTGCTGCGACGACTGCTGCAGCAACTGCTGCTGCTGTTGCTGCTGCTGCTGATGCATTTCGATCTGCTGTTGGTTTTTTATCACCTGTGCGAAAAAATCGGTTACAATCTGGATTACAAATCGAACCGTCTCGTGACTCGTCAAGCTACCACAATCTACGTTCAACGAACGGTCCAAAAAGTACACGCAACGTTTCTCATCCTCCTTCGTGCTCTCTCGCACCCCTTTCTCGCCTTTTTCCTTCTCCCCCGAGCACTTTCACGCGTCCTTCCGCTACACGCGCCACTCCAGCCAAACTATTTTCCAGAAAAACTAATCTATTGCAACAACAAGAAACAATAGACTGTCACCTGTTGTTGCAACTGGGCGTTTATTTGAGCTAAATGTTTCAAATGAAGCGCTTGAGATTGTTGTTGTTGAATAGCCGCTTGATATACTGATGACTGCATCACCTGTTCTTCGTGGTTATTCATCTGCCTGATATTGGCAGCTGCGGCGGCTGCTGCCGCGGCCGCGGCCGCCGCTGCTGCCGCAGCCGACGACGAAGACGATGACGACGGAGGCGACGAAAGCGGCGACGGTTGTAGCTGATGCGGCGGCGTGTTTTGCTGCTGCTGTTGCGAAGGCAGTTGTTGGAGCTGTTGCTGTTGCTGCTGCTGCATTTGCTGATGCTGTAATTGTAACAAGTGTTGTTGCAGTTGCGCGTGAATGTTTTGCTTACGCAGCATTTTGCCTTCTTTTTTCGTCGGTTTGGCTTTCGGTCGATCGCTAATCGCCGTCGACTGTACAAAGAAAAGTACGGATTTATAGAGAAAAATCGTCGGGTTTAAATTATTTTTAAGCTATCGAAGGGAGGGGCGATGAAAAAATCGAAGTTTTGTCGTTGAATTTCATTTTTACATATTTTTATTCAAAATTTCGATTTTTCGATTTTTTACAATTTTTTTAAAAATTTGATGTTTTATTTTTTAAAAAAAAATTCCAGTTTTGAAAAAATCAATCATCAGTTCCTCCAAATTGTTCCAAAAATGCTCATTTCAATTATAAATTTTCCCACAAAAAAATCCCAATAAATTCGTTCAAATCCAGAACCACGAACGAGTTTCATTAATTTAATCAACATCACCGGACAATTACCTGCAACACCTCCGAAATAGGAATAAGCGGCGGTGGTGGGGGTAAATTCGAGGCATCTCCATTCGACATACTGGTTGGCACATTAACGCTATTCATCGGCATAACCTGGTTACCAGTCGTACCGGTATTATTCGAGAACAGCGGTTCCACAGAACAAATGACAGCTGAAGAAAAAAAATGCAATCAAATTTTAATCACCGAACTAGCACTCGTCTCATTCTACCATCCAGAATTTCAAATCAACATACTTCGACAATTACTCGAATCTTTGTTCCCATCACTGGATCCAGAAACGGGTACCATTGCATTGCCCATCCCATTGCCTTTCAGCTCTTGTTCTACCCTCTGCCAAAGAAAAAAAAAAACCGTCAGCACATTCGCAACCCTCGTTAGTCAGCAAAAAATGACCCTCGCGTACCTGTAATTCCTGGACAATAATTTGACTATGCAGTTCATCCTGAAACTGTTCGTCAAACTGCCACGTACTATCGGCATGCGATTTAACCTGCTGCTGTTGCAGAGCCTGGTCTTTCTGCGACGTTGCTTGGGTGGCCGACGTTGGCGACGGTGACGGTTTCTGTTGCTGTTGCTGCAACTGCTGCTGCAGTTGTTGCTGTTGGTGGAGTTGTTGCTGCAGTTGTTGTTTCTGTTGCATTTGAAGGGTTTGCTGGTTCAGACGCGCTTCTTCCACCATCATTTTCACACCCTTGGCCATGTCGCCGCGATAATAGTCGATCTTTTTAGTCTCTTGCGAAGAAATATTCTAAATGAGAAAAAAGTACGATTACTTCGCGACTTCCAGGTCAAATTCGAAAACAAAACGAAAGCTAGCGATAATCGAGTGTTAATAGCGAATAAATATGTATGTGTGATGATTCGAGAAAAGAAAAACATAATGTGTTAAATTATAAAATGGTTAGAAAAATCATGCGATGAACGTATTAAAACGAATTAGCGAATGAATTAAGATGCATTTCATTTGCAATTTTTGTTAATTACATTGTAATTGAAAAATTTTAAAAAGAGTTTCGTTTCGAAAGATAGAATATCTTTGATACTGTTTAAGAATTTCTCCATCATTGTTCCCTGTTACAACAAAATTATAATACAGTTTAGTGTTGGGTTAGAAGCTGTAAAATTTTACTTCAGTTGCGGGAAAAAAATGAAGAAGAAGATTACGAAAGGAAAGAATATTTTTTAAGAAGCATTGCTAAAATTCCAATAATACTCAAAAGCATGAAAAAAATATAAAGTTGATAAAAACGAGATGAAGTAAAGCTGTTAAAATTTTTTTAATTTGTGCAAGAGGTGTCTATTGAACATATCAATAAGAAAAAGTACAAAAATCTTTTTGAAATACTGAAATTTCATAAAGAAATGAAGAGCAGAGTGAAAAGTTTCACACAAGGCTATTTTAAAACTTTAACTGCTGAGAAACAATTAATCAAGCGTTTAATATGTTCGACAGAAATCGACCAAGATCGGGAATATTCGACAAGAGTCGACTAAGATCGGAAATATTCGACCAACATTGGCTAAAATCGGAAATATTCAACAAAAGTCGGCCAAGATCGGAAACATTTGACAAGAGTTTCGACCAATATTTGCTAAAATCGGAAATAAAATAATCAACGAAAGTCAGCCAAGACCAGGGCTGGCAAGCCAGCCGAAAGCCGAACGATTTTTTCCAGATTAAGCTGAAGCCAAAAACCGAAGCTGATACTGACTGAGAAGCTGAAAGCCGATTATGTTCGACTTTTTCAGCTTTATATCTGCTTATTTCAGTTTTTTTTGGCTTTTTATCGACTTTTCATTGTTTTTTTTCAAAATTTTTTCAAATTTTTCTAGCTTTTTATCGGCTTTTCATCAGGTTTTTTTTCGGCTTAAAGCTGAAAAAAAAAATCTGGAAAAAAGCCGAAAAAAAAACCGATAGCCAGCCGAAAGCTGTTATTTAAAATTCGGTAAGCCGAAAGCCAAAGCTGATTCGTTCGGCTTGACAGCCCTGGCCAAGACCAAAAATATTCGACAAGAGTCGACTAAGATAAGATCGGAAATATTCGACCAATATTGGCTAAAATCGGAAATATTCGACCAATATTGGTTTAAATCGGAAATATTCGACGAAAGTCGGTCAAGATCGGAAATATTCGACAAGAGTTTCGACCAAGGACCAACATTGGCTAAAATCGGAAATATTCGACAAAAGTCAGCCAAGACTAGAAATATTCGACAGGAGTGGACAAAGATAAAATTGGAAATATTCGACAAATGTCGGCCAAGACTAGAAATATTCGACACGAGTCGACTAAGATAAAATCGGGAATATTCGACCAATATTGGCTAAAATCGGAAATATTCGAAAAAAGTCGGCCAAGATCGGAAATATTCGACAAAGGTCAGCCAAGACCAGAAATATTCGACAAGAGTCGACAAAGATAAAATCGGAAATATTCGAAAAAAGTCGGCCAAGATCGGAAATATTCGACCAACATTGGCTAAAATCGGAAATATTCGACAAATGTCGGCCAAGATCGGAAATATTCGACCAATATTAGCTAAAATCAGAAATATTCGACAAGAGTAGACTAAGATAAGAGCGGAAATATTCGATAAAAGTCGGCCAAGATCGGAAATATTCGACCAATATTGGCTAAAATGGAAAATATTCGACGAAAATTGGCGGAAAATACAAATCATTTTGGACATATCATGGTATTTCTAAAATGCCCGATCATTTTTAAATTTCGATGTTAATTTCTACAAAAGTTTTGATGAAAATTTTAAAGAAACGCTCAACGAAATGCTCACAAAATTTTTAAATACTCCAGCATTTTCCAATGAGCATCATCATCATCTCATTCAAATGAACAGTCGCCCCTTGACATCGTTAAACAAAAATTTGCCAAGTTTGCTACGTTTGAAAATGATCTCCACATAGATCAACAATTCAATTCAAATCGAATCGATATCATCAATAGACACTCAAGCACAACGTGCATTTTATTCTACAGCCAACATACCTTCTTCGGTTCGACATTAGGGAATTTATCGGATATTCGCGGATCAACCAGACGTGGATCACGAGATGACTTTCTGACCACAGTTTTCGATACAGCGGTGGCAATCTGTTTTACACCGTTGGTTGTAACCTTCTGGTTACCGTTATTGTTATTAACGCAGGTGATCGAATTACTAGTAGATCCCGAAACGACCATATTATTACGAGCGGCTGAAACAATTTCAAAAAGTTAGCCAAATTCGAAGTCCATCCCAGAAATTCGGCAAACAATTACAAGTACAACTTACCAGCAACAGTATTAGTTTTTGGAGCATCGGACGATACCGAACTTGGAACAGTGCACGTCTGTGTGGCGGTAGCTGTTGTCGATGTACCGCCGGCAGCCGAAGACGTCGCTACAGTCATATTATTCTCCATATTGGAACCACATAAATCAGGATAATCCAACAGCAGCTGAACAACGTTCGTATGCCCACCTTTGGCTGCTTCTATCAGCATCGTCGAGTTATCCTGCGATCAAACAGGGTATTAGGTTTGTTCAAAATGACACAAAGTCGTTCAATGGATAAAGTACCTTCAATTTATGAAACATATCCGCTCCAGCGTCGAGTAAAAACTGCACGATGGCGAAATGTCCTCCGGCACAGGCCAAAGATAACGGGGTATGGTCGTTGTTGGTGGTACGACGATTGATATCGGCTTTCTTTGACACTAGGAACTGCACTGTGCATAGGTGTCCGGCTCGGCATGCTTTCATCAACGGTGTCCGTCCTCCTTCGGATTCGTGTTCCTGTAATTGGATCAAATCGAATTAGAATAACTCCAATTTTAAAAAAAAATGACGTTCGAAGAAACTAGATGCTTACGAGATGAGCTCCGTATTGTAATAATAAGTCAGCTACGTCGGTATGGCCATTTTCGCAAGCGTACGTAAGGGCAGTATCGGCAGTTTGAGTATGAGCATGAACATTAGCTCCGGCTTCCAATAGATACCTTCAAAAAGACCGAAAAAAATTAACAATTGATACAAAAATCCAGGATTTTTACAGTTGGATGCACGGATCTTCATTGTGGCTTACCTCACAAGCTCCAAATGGCCTTCTTGCGCGGCTTCCATTAGTGGCGTCGAAGCTCCTAATTCTAAATCGGCTCCTTGTTTGATTAGGTAATCGGCTACTTCAATGAAACCCCCGCAACACGCCAACGTTAACGCTGTCTCTTGCGTTTCTTCGGTTTGAGCGTTGATACGAGCACCTGCGAGATCAAAAAACAGATTATTGTGGGAACTACGATTCGTCGGCTTGTAAAGTGACTTTTGAATCAATTTATACGTTACCTCTTTGAAGTAAAACCGCAACCATATCTTCGTGTCCTTCTCGGGCTGCTTCCATCAAAGGCGTATACCCTTCGTCGTTGACTTCTTCGATATTTGCTCCGCGTTCTATTAATAGGATGGCTAAATCTACGTGACCTCCGCATGCTGCTAACGTTAAAGGTGATTCGAAACTATCCGTTGGCATGTTGACCTTTGAACAAAAAAGCACAGATTGGAATGAAGATTATAATTATTATTACAACATTTGTTAAATTTTCGAAGAGGCATAGTATATTCGATCATTCAGCATGAGCAACAATAAATATACCAAAAATGGGGTATTTTCTAGATTTTTCAAGGAACTAGCTCAAATCTTCAAAAAATTTACTTTTTTTTCGTAAAGTTTATGATGCATTTCTAACACAAATTGATTCCAGATTTCGAAATGCCACAATTAAAAATTGATGGCGTTATACTGATCCTTTTTTACCCTCTCTTCTTCCAACCTCTTACAAATGGTCAATATTTTCTTTCAATTTTCATGTTTTTTTTTCAGAACAATAATTCAATTTCAAGATCGAACAAATAATTTCCAATTCGACGAACTTGAAACCGAATAATTAGTAAAATATCATCAATTTTATTTTCAAAAATAACTAATTTGATTATAAAAATTAAATTTTTACAATTTCCCCTCCCTCCCCTCCCCACAATCCAAGGAGCTATCCTAATTTCCCATCATTCAACAGTTGATAGAAATAAACGTAAGACTTCCAGCTCCAAATATCACCAATTTTTCACTTTTTTCAGAAGAAGTGAAGAGGGATCCCAACAATATTTTTCAGATATTCCCAATTTGCAGGATTAAAATGAAAAAAATAAAAAAAAATCGTCAGAAAATAACACCTGGCAGAAAACCTGTCAATATTATCACCCTCATGTCATTCTTTTAATGAACCACTTTTCAACTTCAATGAACAGACACGTATTTGTGTGTCGTTCGTGAACCATGCGTATCCTTATCTTCTTAGCGAGTCTATTCTCTTTTCAAACACGTTTATCTTATCTATAAATGTCGAAGCTCATTTCGTTAGGTATTTTTACCACGTTAAAATCTGCAAGATTCGAACCAATGCAAAATTAAGTCCATACGAGTAAAAAAAATAGCCAAAAATTGAAGTACTATTTACAAGTGGTGAGTTATTTTTCGAATTATATAATTTTTCAGTTGTTTTGTTGACATTCTCTCTAATTGAATACTTTTTTTCACGAAAAAAATGATAAATCACAAAGTAGATTTGACATACTTGAGCACCGGAATCCAGCAGCAGTTTTGCTACCTCGACATGGCCATCCATAGACGCTTCCATTAACGCTGTATGCATTTCGTCAGTTTTATGTTCCTGTTTGAACCAATACAATCGTATAAATAATCGAAATTAGAAATAAGGATGTTTTTCCTTCAGAGTAACGAAACCATTCACTAACCTGGTCCGCTCCAGCTTGCAGTAGAAAATTGACCATTTCTAGATGGCCTTTATAACATGCTAAAGTTAGGGCGGATTCCTTAAATTCATTAGAATGGGTATTTATACCGGCACCTTGCTCGAGTAACATCTGAAACAGCACCAAAGCGTCACATTACATTAGTTATAATATTCCAGTGAAATAAAAATTATCCAAAGTGGTAATAATCTTAGAACTGATGAAATTGAAGGGAGATGATTTCAACGGAGCGTATTTCAGCATCGATAATACTGTCTACAGGGTGTCCAAAAAATTGCGAAATAAGTTTTCTTGGGAAATTTCAACAGAAAATGTATTTTTTCAAGTAATTGGGTGAAAAGGGATGTTTATCAAGTTTTGATTTTCTGAAACCGATTCAAAAAGGATACGAAGAAAGCTAAAAAGCTTTGAATAAAAGTTGTCAATATCTAAATATTGGAGTACTTTTCGTTAAACAATTTCTTCCTCATATGACGACTGAAGAGAGCTGCACTTGCAGTCTTTTCTCTTATTAATGATGAAAAAAAATTGTAAAATGAAAGAAATCATCAATTTTCTACCTTGCAAATTTTTTTCGAATATTTTGCAATACTTTCGTTTTCAACAGTAGCGTAGTCAGACAGGCAATCAAGGAGAATGGAGGGGGTTTCGAGAAAAAAGCTTGACTTAGCTTGACCTTTTCGAATGACTTTTTTGACATTATTACAACCAAACCCCAAATTTTT
>FIZU01019085.1:0-17992 GCA_900064475.1 Pseudococcus longispinus | reverse complement strand
ATGCTGGTTGATGGTGTATTTTGGTGTTATTAATGATATATTTCAAGAAAAAAAATTTTCGACCAGAAATGACCCATTCTAGGGGGAAAAATGGACGAAAAAATCAGTTTTTTGCATTTTTGGAGATGACGCACTTACGATATCGAGTCCTACAAAAATATAGGGTTGTAGATCTGGACTAAGTACACAATATTTTTTTTTTCAGGATTGCACCTCTGAAAGGGGTTACCAAAATGGCCCTTAGAAAGCTTAAAATGCCCATTTCACCTTGAAGAAGTGCTCGAAATTTTTTTCAAAAAATTCCAAAAATCTCCCTTGATACTGTCTACTATTCCTACAAGTTTGAAAAAATTCGCTTGAAAATTGTCAAAAGTAAAAATTTTCAACGAAAATCTACATTTAACCCCTCCAGAAGGACTTAGGGTTGAAATATCAAGCTAAAAATTTCATCAGGGGGGTTTCACACCATAAGGATCAACTTCCCCTGAATAATTCAAAATTCGGTGCTCAGGGCCCATCACCCTTAAAAATCCAGCTACGCTCTTTTGAACGAATTACGAGCCAGATTGAAAATGATGAAGATTTCATGCCAAGGGGAATCTTTTTTCTGCACAATTTCAAGTTTTCAGGGTTATCAGTTCGGAAAGGTGAGGAGACACTGAATATCATTCATTTTGAGCCAAATTCACCTGGAATGCACTCCCCAGCATACAGGAAGACTAAGGTTGAAAAAAGTTCACGAACGTCGGCCTTGGCAATATACCTGGAAGATTGGAGATGGACATGGGAGCACTTCTATGTTTCTCGGAGCCCTATGAGGTTACCATAATATACGCGGAACAGTCATAAGATGCGGTATCATATTTACATACCATAGAATCCATAAAAATTATATCGTCGTACGCCGCAAAAATAATACACCTACTCGACTACGTACTCGAGTTCACCGTTAAATGCTCAGCTCGCACGTATAAAAACTAATTAGTACATTTGAGACGAGTTAACTACTCCAACCGAATAAGTATGATCACCATATGACACGACGACAGGCAACGTTACGTAATATACAAACATCGATCAGTACCATCGGATGATTTGCATTTACTAACGAATGCATACGAATGAATTACACAGCAGATAATTAATTAACAGCTTAATGTGCCTAGTACCTACACTCGTACCATAAAAACACCACTGCACTATCACTAAAAAGCACATGTACTGAATTTCATAGCCGTCGCAATGTACACACAGTCAAGTCGCAGAGACGACACAGCACACAGCTGTACAGGATCGATACAGTATTGATTTTTTTCTACCAATGTTTACCACGAGCCAGCTCTTATCGGCGGGGTGAGAATTATTCATTCGATAAATACGTAAATTCGATGCAACTTACCTCGCTGACTGGCAGGTAAACACGCGACAAATATTTACAGGTTTATAAATTGCCAAATTGCCGATGGTCTGGTTCTCACGTGCGGAACAGCGATACGACGTTACGAGAAACACAATATCGATCACCAAGACAGGCTGGTTTTCGGTTTTGCTCGACACTCCGGTATCACTGTGCGAATAAAACAATTAACACGTCGTAAGTATAAAATTTAATACGAAAGGCGAAATTTGAACGAAAAAAATTGAACGATTAACGCGGTGAGAAAATCGTATATCGACGAACATTCACAACAAAACAACACTCAACTAAGCCGCAGTGTTACAACTGGGATATAACGCAAAACGTAACAGCGCCATAGATAAGCTTCACAGACGGCGTTTTGTTCGGTGTATGTACTCGCGTATTTCCGACGGCGACAGGAAAGCATACCGGTACACTTGGCGCAAAATTTTGCTCTCTGCAGTTTCACTGGTCACCAGAGCATGTAGGTCAGGGATATATGGCGCGTGGTTTATTTATAATATATTTTATTACGTGTAACATATCGAACTTTGGAGTTTGAATCGAGCATAATTGAAATTAAAGGGATTTTGATAGGCAATTGGTCAGGTTTGTGGAGCAAGATCGAAGGGAGACAATTTTTTTGAGCCAAAATTTGTTTTATTGAGCAGTTTATCAGCATTGATGTATGGAGAAAGGGCCAGTGTAAGGCAATGTCACGATCATCTGTGGAATGGAGGAAGAGGGAGGGGCACAATATTTAATTTTGAACCCATACTTGAGTTTAGAGGAGAGTTTTACTCGGGTAGGTATAGATACCTACTAAGAATGTGTTTTTGAAGGGATTTACATGTTCTATTTTTTTTAGGTAATCCTGTAATCATGGCGCCTAATTTTCTTCTTTTTTTAAAGCAAAAATCACCCCTATTTTCCAGTAAAATTTTAGAGAACCACCCTCTTCTCTCAAAATAATTCCAAATTTCGATTGAAAAATTTTCAGGAAGGAAAAAATTGGACCCCTTCTCAAAAAAATAAAAATTTCAAACCAATAGAATAATTTTCAAATTGAAGGAAAAAGTGCATTTTTGAATCATTTTTTTTAAATACTTGATAAACAGAACTTTAGAATTTCTTTTACTATTTTTTGATGAAATTATGACAAAATTCACCATTTTCTTACAACTTGAACTATCCATTCCTCAAACCATTACTTTTCTTTTAAATTTCACCTCTTCCCTCGCTCTCTCATAGAACATTAGGGATGATCGTTTTACACATATTTTTCAAAAGATGATTGAGGGCAAAAGGGGTAGCAAAGAAGTTGTGTTTGGATCTCAAAACAACCAGGTGAAAATTTCATACCCCTAACTACATCTTTACATCTCCCCAATTACCTCAGAAATTTAACTATTAGAGTGACCCCCAAGATGAAAAGCACTGGTTTTGAAAAAAAAAAAAAAAACAATTTGACTGCGAAAATTTTGAAAACTAAGCCCTCTAGAAAAAAAAATGAATAGCTTATTGGAGACAGATAATTTCAAGCTCTACAATTTTCATCCCTTGTATTTTTTTCGTAGATCCCTTAGTTTGGCAAAAAAATCCATGTTTATGGGAAATTTACAACGTCGATGGTTTTGATCAAATGAAGGAAAAAAATTTGCACTTTGTAAATTTTCCATAAACATGGATTTTCTGGCTAAACTAAGGGTGCTTTGAAAAAATTGCAAGGGGTAAAAATTGTAGAGCTTGAAATTTTCTTTCTTCTAAGAGCTATGAGTTTTTTTTCTAGGGGGCTTAGTTTTCAAGATTTTTGCAGCCAAAGTGCTGTTGTTTTCATTTTCAAAACCAGCAGCTTCTTCTAATTTATACTTGATGGAAAATTTTTATCTGATTTCTTTAGCCGCCACCCCCAAAATTGTTCTTTTTTATGGAAAAATGAAACCTAGAAAATTTCAACCCCCTACATGCGAAATTAATGGTGCTAAATCTCTTCCAAATTTTCAAAAAATGGGATAACATTTGTTTTGATTTTTGATTTTTTGCTCCGTTTTCTCTCAATACACCTCTTTTTATCAGAAATGATTTTCAAATTTCTGTTATCTCCTCCAATGAGACTAGAGAGGGGGATTACAAATTTTAGTGGTTATTTTGTATCAGAAGGAATATTGGAACGGCCTGGAGTGAAAAATATCAAAAAATTTTTAAATTTCATCTGCTTTCCATTTCTTTAACTTTTTTTGAAATGGGGACTTGAAAGTACCACTTAGAACTCAGTTGAATTCTTTTCTCATAAAAGGGAACAATTTTGGGGTGGGAGAAAAAAAATTCAAAAGTTGAGAAAATAAGGGCTACCCTATAAATTACCCTGCATCTTCAAAAAAAAAACTGGAAATTCAACAAAAACGTTTTAAATATTTACCGGAAATGGTCTCTTCTCTCTTATTAATGTTTTTACTTTAAAAGACCTTTGGAGCCCATTTTACTACTTGACCAATTTTTTCAGGAGGATATACCTTATTTAGAAAAATTAAAATAACTTTTTTCATTTTCAAGGTGTTTAACAAAATCTTCTGAGCTAAATTCATGACTTTTTCATGACTTTTTTAATGACCTTTTTTTAAATGCATTTTCTAACCTTGGACACAAAAATGGCACCCCCCCTTATTAAAAATAATTTTTTTACTGTATAAAAAAATTGAAATATTTTAATATTTATGAGAAATTTTTTTATAAATTTTGTTTTTTGGAAGCCAATTTCGAGCTGAAATCATGACTTTTTCATGACTTTCATGACCCATCTTCCAAAATGATGACTTTTCATGACAGGGTGTCTAACAAAATCTTCTGAGCCAAATTCGTGACTTTTTCATGACCTTTTTTAACTACAGTTTTCTAGCCTTAGACACAAAAATGGCATCTCCTCCCTCTATTAAAAATAATTTTTTTTACTGCGTAAAAAATTGAAGTAATGGAAAAAAATTTAATATTTAAATGAAAACATTATGAGTAATTTTTCACGTTTACGCCACTTTTTTATAAATTTCGTTTTTTGGAAGTCAATTTCGAGCTAAAATCATGACTTTTTCATGACTTTCATGACCCACCTTCCAAAATGATGAATTTTCATGACTTCATGACCTGTTAGCATCCTAATTATTTTAAAATTTTCATTAAAAAATCGAAAAAATTATTTTTCAAGTGGTCTTGATGTGAATACTTACTCACATTTTTACCCGAAAAAATCATTGATGACGATTTTTCACGGTTTTCCAATTTTTTGAAAAAGCATGCTGCGTTTTTCTTCATTTTGAAAAAATGGCCCAAGAGGAAACAGTGGAAAATCGTTGCAGATGATAATGTTAGGAAAAAATATTCATAAATTACTTCAAGAAAATTTTTTTCAAAAATGATTTTTTTCGATTTTGAATCAAGTGAATTGGTATAAGCTATGAATATTTTAAGATTATAGAAATTCACTGTAATTATTGAAATAAAAGATACAGAAATTAACGAATTCAGAGTGATACAATTTTTACAAGGTGCTTTTGAGGTGTAGACACAACTTTGGTGCTCCCTTTCTAAAAAATTTTCATATTAATTTACTTATAAAATTTTACTTCGAAAGAACTATTTGTTCATGTTATTTTCTTATTCCGCTCAAGATGAATGATCAAAATCTGAAGTACATATATCAAGAGTACGCCGTAAATATCCAACAATATGCAACACTATTAACAAAAAAAAAGGTACCACAGTGAATCTGATAAGAACTTTTCTTTAATTACTGATTCATTTAGAGTAATTTAATACCTATTCAGTGTTATGTGCATATTGCATTTTATGTTGATGAAAAATAATTCTTTTCTCATTGAAATTGATGTCTGATAGGTACTTGCAATTTCTTTTATTATATTGGTAGAGTATTCTTCATTTTTTTTTTTTTAAGAATATGACACTTTGATTGTTAGTTGGATTTTTTAAATTTAAGTATGCTTTAGTTCTGTTCTTCAACTGATATTCATGATTTAAAAAAAAAAAGAACGAAGATTAATATATTTCTTTTTTGAACTATAATAATTTAATAAAATAAAGTGAAATAAGTAGTATTATTTTGTTTTTAGAGGTATGATGAGAAATCAGCTGTAGTTCAACTTTATTAGGTACTTCTTTCTTAGTTGTATTTAAAGATAGTAAAATGAAATTTACGATTTAAACGTTAAAAAAAAGAAAGAAAATAATTAGGAACTATATTCTTATGCACCAGACTACTAGGATTTTAGTAAATTAATACCAATGAAAGTGAAATAAGTTGGGTTATTATTTATTTTTTTTAAATGAACGATAATCAATATAGTTAAAGTTTAATTTAAATATCTCATTCTTACCTACATTCAAAGGGTAAAAAGTAGGAATTAATAACTGACTATTTGTAACAAAGTTTTTTAATTTTTTGAGAATTATTTCACTTTTATTTTCTAAAAAAAAAAAAAATTAAATTCTGATGCAATATCTAATAAGAAATGATTAACAATATGTTGTTTCATTAAAAAAAATCTGGATCCAACTTCTTGACAAACTTGGTAATTCATTACTTTATAAACAATTAAAATAAACCAAATGCTAACTCGATGAGGAATAAAATTTTGTTGGCAATGAAAAGAACATTCACTTCATTCATCATCACGAGAGGAAAAAGAACCATACGCATGGGGAAAATACACGAACCTAGTGATGTTTTATATATTTATTTCAAAGTACTCGTAGTTATCCCGAATTCATGTGATATTAATATGAACTTATACCAATTTTAGGATTGAGAGTTGAAATTATTTCACCAATTTTGCTACTTATTAAAAATTTACAAAAAGTGAAATAATTTATGAATTTTGGAACAAGAAAATATATACCTGCCCAGAGGATGACCTGGCATCGAAGCATCTTTACACATCTATACTGATCAAAAAAAATACCTACTACGTTTAATTTATGTACAAACAATTTTTTCTGCTAAAAATAAATTAATAATTTCAATTTTTTAGTAGGGTAAGGTACATAAACGCGTAAATAATTCAACTTAGGCATACTTAGCTATGTATTTCACTTCAATTAATTCCTAAAGGCTGAATTTAGTATAAATGTACTTTCTTTTTTTATAAATTATTTTTTTCTATCAAATCGAAGTATTAATAATGTTGTAATTTTTTTATAAAATACGAGTATATTAAATTTACATTAATTATGAAGAAGTTCATTTAAAAAAAATACTCGTGTAATTGTTATTGAATTTTTATAATCATGAACTGTTTTGCATTTCCAGCAACAGTGATGATTATTTTTTCTTGAATTTTAAAAATAATGAAGAATGTGATTTGAGCAATTGACTCAGAAAGTTATACAGAATTTAGAAGAACTCATCAACTTTATATTTTTTTTATTTTATCAATATTCTATTCAAAACCAAAATGAAATACCTAAAGAGAGAACATTAACAATAGGACTAATTGAGTTTCATAATCAGAAAAAATATATCCAACGATCATTAAATTATAAATTAAACTTTTTAAAATTAAACTCTTCAGTTTTGCAATTTTTTAAAAATAAAATAGGTTTTATTATTCAATTTCAATATTGACCATTTCTTATATCAAACTATCAGAGCATAAGCTCTCGTATTTTTTTTTTTTTTATCAATTTTCTTTATCTAGTATAATGTATTCAAATATGCTAACATTAAAAAAAAAAAAAAAAAAAAAAAAAAAAAAAAACGAAAATTCGTATCAGCATCAACAATAAGGTAATTCTTCTTTTTCATTTACCAATATCCAATTCATGCGAAAACTCATAAATTGCATAAATGCTTATTTGTAATTCGTATATTACTATCTTTCTAATCACCAAAACTTGGTGTATTCATACAACAATTTTTTTAAAAGCAATCTTCAACCAAAAAAAAAATTAAATCGTGTGTCAAGTACAAATGGAATATTTCATATCTTGTTAATTAGAGGGTAAAAAGTAAATTCCATAATGATTATTGTACTCTTTATCTGAATGTAAATGTTGGATTAAAATACTCCGTTCGCCACGAGGCTAATATAGACAACACGTAATACTTGGAAGATGAAACAGTTGCTTTATATTTAACCAGAGTTTATCAGTAGCCTCCTGATACCAGGCAACTTACATATACCATCATTAATTTCTATTCAAATACATGGAACTTGGCTCCATAATTATTCCAACTTTTTGTTTAAAAAAAAAAAAGTAAAAATGTTTTTTGTTGCGAGTATAATTAATTTCAAATTTTCGTTAGAACAATGGCATTTAATTTATTCTAATTCGATATTATTTTTCGCACGTACGTGCTCCTCTAGATCTTATTTTGGAAGAGAAATAAAAATTTTGAAATATTGATAAGAAAACATCCGTTTGTAAACGTGCTTAACTTACGTCAATACAATTAAAGAAGATATCCTAGTACAACGTACAACTTCCATATCAGCCCATTATTTTCCTACCTCTATTTCAGGTTTTGAATGCCCATATTCATAAGTACGTAAGATTCACCAGAATTAAATTTCTTGGAATAAAATTAGGCAATTTTAAGAAATATTGCTCAATTATTTCGAAATTCGTTTTTTGATCTCCTTTATTGCCTATTAAATATTATTTCAGAGAATTAAAAATTATTCTTGAATTATTTTTCAGGAAAAAATTATATTTTGAAATAATTAAGCCATTATTTCACACAGCAATTCAAAACAAAAAAAATTGGAAAAACATTAAATAATTGAATAAATGTAAGAAGAGCAGAAGGAAATTCATTGAAAAAATTGTTACCTATTTTCAAAGTAAGTAGGTAAAAATTGCACCTTTTCTACACACGTTTGAAAAATATCCTAAAATCGATAAATAATATAAATAATTTTTTTTCTACAGATTGAAATTACTGCTTTTCAAAAAATTCTACTCCCTATTCAAAGTTATCGAATACTCTTTAAAATTCATAACTTTTTCCATCCGAGAGAAAAAAATTCAACCATCGAAAGGACTTCTCCACCCTTCTTCAACACCTCATCCTGGCTACCTCATTTATACAGGGACACGATAAAACTACAAGCAAAACCGGAGCAAATCATTCAACTTCTCACCTTGAACCAAAAAGTTTTCTTTATCACGTACCATTACTCATCACAAATTGCTGGCAAATAATCAACCCACTTCCAGGATTTCTTCAAGTGACATCATTATAGTCCATACGATTACGTACGAAGGAGAATAAATTTTTTATATCGTCTTACTCGATCTAAAAATAAGAAAACCAAATCTCTAGTAACCTTTTAAATGCTCTTTCTGTTTCACACACGAATATAAAAAAAAAGCGAAATACGACGAATTTTTAAACGTCAATTATTAGTGAAATATAACCTAATTTAGCTAAATTTTTATATATCATGTTACCTGATTACAAATAGTGAACGATTTTGTCTCTCGAAACTAAATTCTGTACATTTTTTATAAAACAATACGTGTTCGTTGGTTTGGATTTATTTTGAGTTTTTTTTTCTCTTTTTTTTATGGTTATTTATTAAAATTAACGAGAGCTTTCCAGTATCGAGTAATTTTTAAATGACCCTAAGTTATCATACAGTGGCAAAAAATTACGATTTTTTCTACCTCAAATCAAACATAATACAATTACGTAAATAAGATGTTAGTTTTTTCTTAAATTACTAATATCAAGGTTGTCTGGGTTTAATGTGAAACTGAAATCCACCAGAGGAAAAAGATTGCGAGGTTTCTTATACAAATTATTTTCCTCTCATTTCTCTAAAAATAAACTTAATAGAAGATCATTTTGTAAATAGGTACCTTCCTTACGAAATCGAATAAACAATCTAGATATCGTCATTCGGATAGAAAATTTGTAAAATTTTTACTTCCTGTATTTCTCAATTCAAAATCCCAACATTTGAATTAAAACAGAAAAATGTTCATCGTTTTGAAAATCTAATCTTAAAAAGTGAATAATTACAGGTAAAACCCTAATTTTATCTTACAACAATTATTCATCGCAGATTCGTTACGATCGTAAATTACGCAATACTCGGAGATAAAAAAAAAATTAATCCAATAAATGAGCCATAAAAAAGACACTTATATCGCCATGTTCGAGAAATCTACGTCTTACTGAAAAGATTACAATATCAAACACAAAGACAACCAATGAAACTATGCAACGAGAAAATTCCAAAAAAAAAATTATGGTAAAAAGATATAATTTGTAAAAAGAAAATTCATCAATCTGCTTGACAGTTTCTCGAAATTATCGAATTTAAAATCTGGAAAATTCAAACATTTCTAATAACGTCACGAAAACTTCGTCAAACTTTAGCTCCACCTCGTTATCTTTCTTGGAATTGGGAACTTTCGACAGATGAACCTACACTAATCGAGGTTACTTTTATTACATTAATTACCTAATAAATGTACCTGTTGCGTAATATGTCGCGCCTCATACAGTCTCTCTCACCTGTTGATAAACAGTAATCGTCAAAAATTACCAGAAATTTCAGTCTGAATTCATTCAACGAATTAACGACCGACAATAAAAAAAGAAAGAAAACGTAAAGTTGAAGATGAGTAGACTTTGATTTGACGAGTGATAAGAAAATAATGAATGACAGTGGCGTGTTTAATCAAGCGAACGTACAATGTCTACGTATTTATTTTTATTCGCGTGATGATGTCATCAATTTTTTCGCGAATTTTAGAATAAAATACGTCGTAGATTGCGTCAATTGTCCCATTTTTTTGAATAATTTTTAACACGAGTTTCATATGCAGTTTTATAATTTTGATCGAGATTCGTTCTACACGTTAATTACACAATGAGCCTTTTTTTGTGGCATATGCCAAAAAATTTTTATAAGACTAACTTTTTTTTGTGGATACTTTCTGATTTATTTCCTCTGCAGTTAGAAAGAGTTTGATTTTAGGTTGATTGATTTAACTTCAATTTTTTTCCAAATTATTTTCAGGTAATTTTCAAAGATACACATTTTATCAGAAAAAATATCTCAAGAAGGTACAAACAGTTTTAAGTTGAAAAAATATTGCACATCACTAATGAATCTTGAGAAGCCAGCTTCGTAGATAGAGGAAGGTGGCACTTTGCCCCAGACCTCGATTTTCTGAAGGGGCCCACGAAATGAAGGGCCTGAGCAGTGCTAGGCCCTCGACTGAAAAGTTAAGAAAATTATGAAATTTCTGCTTTTGAACTCCTTTTTTGCAAAAATTTTCGTCCTCGCTTCGCTCAGGCTCAACTTTCCTTCAATTAATGAATGCTTTTCAAAATATGCCTACTAAAAAAATTCAATTTTTATATTTTTCTTGCAAAAAATCGATAATTTATGTTTTTCAGAAAGAATATGTAAACTTCGGAAATTTTTCCAGGGGGAGGGGGATATCATTTGCGCTGGACCCACTTTGGCTCTCGACGGCTTTGTTGAGAACTGAGAAAAAACTTAGAATAGATGTTTAATGTTGAACTTTTTTCATCAGAACTTGAATTTTAGTCGTTTATAAAATTTCAGGAAAAAAAACATTAAAACTATCGAAATAAGTTGAAGTTTGATATTTCTATTGAAATATCTTTCAATAAAAAGTCATTAAATCAGTCTTAATGAAGCTTTCCATAATTTCTAAAATATTTAAAAAAATTCAAAGTGAGAAAAAAATTGAAATTTTTTTCATAAAAATTTATTAGCCCCCCCCCCCCCCATTAATCACAGATTTACGACGCTATGAATTTCTGTGCACTATTTTTCCTCTTCATTTATGACTTGATAGCTTCTTGTTTAAATATTAATGACCCATGTCGCACTTTGAACTTTTAATAAAACGTCAGGTAGGTAAGTAACATTTTTTACGTCACTTTTTCAGCTCTCAAATTAAAAATAGAAGTTTAGCCTAAAATTCACGTTTAAAAATACATTCATAAGAAATTTTTAAATAAATTGATACACAAGATTTGAGGTTTTGAAATTCAATCAGACATAAAAAGCTCTCCAAAAGTCAAAATTTTAACCAAAAGTTGGAAAAAATTAAAAAAAAAATTCTCAAACGGTTAGAAATATTTTCGATTTCTTTGACTTTAGAGAGCCTTCTCCAATTTCCTCTCATACGAGTTTCCAAACTTTTCTCAAACTAACCCCCCTCCCTCCCTCCCTCCCAATCTTACTCAACATTTGAAAAAATTAAAAAAGTCTATTGTCTTTGCATATTGCGATTCGTTTGGAAATATATTTTCTGGGCTGTTTTCCTCCCCTTCCACCTTAATAAAACATCTTAAATATCTCTAAATACACAGTAGGGTGGAGTGAAAAAAATCATACCTCGGATTCTGACCAAATTCAAGGGGGTGGTTTATTTTGAGTTGGAGATGCACCATAGAAAATTTTAGACCACTAACTCAGAAGGGGACGGAGCTGGGGATGCTTAAAGTGGGGACACTTTTTACAAATATGCAGTTTTTTGCAACTTTTGGGTAGTGCCACATGCCTGGCACCTCGGCCACCCCCTGAAAAATTGCAATTTGAGTTTCTAAATCTCCCTGGGCTATTGACCTCGAAATTGAATACCACTTATTGCTCTCTATCAGGGGGTTGAAAAGTTGCAGATTGCTGAAAAATCAAGATTTTCATGTTACAAAAAAATAAAATACCCTCCGCTTCGTACCAAAACCAAACCTAAAGGGCCCTTTTTGATGCAGAAAAATGATTTCGATTAAAAAAATTGAAAATTTTACAATGCAGTCTTGTAAATTTTCAATTTTTACAAAAAAATAATTTTTAATATGAAAAATTTAGAAAATTTAGATTTCTTATAAAAATTGAAATTTGGCAACATTGCAATGTAAAATTTTCAATTTTTTTAATCGAAATAATTTTTCTGCATCAATGGGAGCCCTCTAAGTCTAGTTTCGGTTTCGAGTGAAGGATATTTCATTTTTTTGTAACTCAAAAATCTCGATTTTCTCACGATCTGCATTTTTTCAATCCCCTGGTAGAGGACAATAAGTGGTATCCAATTTCGAGGTCAATGGCCTAGAGAAGTATACGCATTTGAATTGCACTTTTTCAGGGGGATGACAGAGGTATTAGGCTTGTGGCACTACTCAGAAATGGCGAAAAACCGTGTTTTTTTTTCTAAAGTGCCCCCTGTGAGCATCCCCAGCTCCGTCCCCCTTTTGAACTAGGGTTTCAAATTTTTCTATGGTGCATCTCAACTCAAATGGAACCATCTTCTTGAATTTGGTCAAAATCTGAGGTAGGTACATATGTTTTTTTTCACTCCACCGTAATGCACAGTCCGACGATGGAAATATTTTTGGAAACATTATGAAAAAATTCCATCCAGTCAGGTTTTTTCACAAAACAATTTTTTTCAGAAAATTTACCTATTTTTCATAATTTTGAACTCAAGAAATCGATTTTTTGGGCAAATGGGTGTTCCTACGAAAAAAATGGTAAAACGTTATTTCCCTCATGAACTATTTGTTTTTTGAAGGTCAAGTTTTCGAAATATTTTTACCGAAAGTTGGAAAATTCAACTTTAATTTTCTGTCGAAGGTACCCCAAAAATGTGATCCCCATAGGAAAAAACAATTGCACATTACAGAAAGGAAATTTTACGCTCTACAATTTTGTTCCTATTCATTTTTTTCATAGGAAGCTTGGTTCCCTCAGAAAATCAATTTTTCAAGTTAAATGGTCATTTTATGTAACAGTTGAGTTGTTTTTTCAAATTAATTGATTTTTTGGGCGAACTAGGGGTCCTACGAAAAAATGATTGGAAACAAAATTGTAGAGGGTAAAATTTTCTTTTTCTGGTGTGCAATTGGTTTTTTTTCTAAGAGGCTTAGTTTTCGAGATACCTGCGATGAAAGATTAAAATTGGAAAAAATGAACGAATTTGGTCCACATGCAGATTAATTGTGCATTTGGGTGTCATTAATGATACATTGCGAGAAACAATTTTTTCGACCAGAAATACCTCAGGCCATCTAAAGGGGAAAAATAGGCAAAAAAATCGGTTTTTTGTATTTTTGAAGATGACGCACCACGATATCAAGTTTTACAAAAATATGAGGTTATAGATTTAGACTAAGTACACAATATATATTTTTTTCAGAATTGCACCTCCGAAAGGGGTTACCAAAATAGCCCTTGGAAAGCTTAAAATGTCCATTTGACCTTGAAAAAGTACTCGAAATTTTTTTCAAAAAATTCCATAAATTACCCTTGATACGGTCTACTATCCCTGCAAGTTTGAAAAAATTCCGTTGAAAACTGCCAAAAATAGAAATTTCAACGAAAATCATTATTTAACCCCTCCAGAAGGGGTTAGGGTTGAGATGTCGATGTGAAAATTTTATCAGGGGTTCACATTCGGTGCTCAGTGCCAAATCACCCCTATAAACCCGGATACGCTCTTCGTAGGTAAAAAATTGAATAAAAAAATCTAACTTATAAAAAATCACCAACTGGATATGAAACCAACATAGAAAAAAAATCCTCGCAGATTACTCCTCGATAACTCTGCATTTTTCCTCCTACCAAACCCATCCTTATAAAACTCATTAATTCGCAATTAAAAAAAGAGAGAAACAAATACGAGTACAATAGCTGGTAAAAATTAATGAATAAAATTCCAAGAACGGGCCGATAAATACCTCAAATGTCCAGACAAATATATCAAAAATTTATTTATCGTCTCCAACGGACTTATTTTTAGCTGAAACATACTCCTCGTCGACGAGATCCGATTAATTTATAAACGTAACAAGGGCAATTATTCATATTCGATTACATCTCGTGAAATTGAGTTATTAAATTCGAACGGTTAGATATTAATAAGTTGAAAAAAGCAAAAGAAATTACTGAGGCGCTATAATAGTTTTTGAAAAAAAAAACAATAAATTTTAATATAATGACACCACACGCGCCGACTCAAATCAGCAGGTCGCTAGTTAACAAAAGCCGATAAATACCGCTTCTGGGTTCTACCTCTTGTGCATTCCTTTTTCTGGATCATTGTGTGTTGCGACTAACCTGAGAGAAATTTTTCCGGACAGTATTCATCATCAAGAATCAGAGAACAGGTAATTTTTTATTTTTTTTATCATTTTAAAAATTTTTTTCAAAATTAAATCATAAATTATTTAGTTTGTTATCGAAAAATTTTAATGGGTTTGTGACGTTTTATATTTTTATCATTAATTTTATATTACAGTGATTTTTATTATTTTATTTTCATATCGTTTGATTTTTTTTTATTTTTATTTTTTTTTTTAATCAAAGCAATATTAATTAAATTAATTTTTTTTGGAATTGAAAAAAAAAATTGTCGAAAAGTGGATAAAAAATTACATAAAATTATTATCACATGCTGAGATAGGTATATTTATAATTCGTTATCAATAATGAAATTTAATGTTCCGGATTTTTTTATTTAATTTTTATTTTAACAGTTGAAATGAGATGAGTCAACATTTTTTCTCAATTATTCCTTCAAAATATTCGTACAACTCGAATATGCAACTTTAATAACACGTCGAAAATTTTTAATTTCCTAGTCTTATCTCATTAACGATTCATTATTTAAATATGTGGTACAATTTTTATTGCAATTTTATGTACATTATCAAGTTATCGAAAAATTCTTGGCCTTTTTTTTTAAACAAATATTCCAATAAACCTATAATCGCTTGCTATTATCTCTCACGTTTGATCTAAGGCAAGGGTAACGGGGGGTCAGTTTTAGCTCGCGTGTCAATATCAGTAGAACGAGGTGCTGCTGCATCAATTACCATAAGAAAAAGTTACCGACGATTCTCCTTTTGAAATTTATCTCACGAATTGGTTATTTAATGCAGAATTTGAATCGATTACTTTATTTTAAAATTCACGTATAATTTTTTTCATTTTTGAATGTCAAACGACGATATTTCAAGACATCGTGATATTATACAAAAAAACAGTCGAATATGATTTTTCCATTTTTATGCTGTTTTTTAAACTGAATTATATTTTCAAACGAATTGAAAAAAAAAAAAGCTAAACGTAGATCGAACATGAACCGAACAAATTCTAAATATCCTTAGGAAATAATACCCACTACAGCAGTTGGATCCAACATGACATGAAACTCAATCCATCATAGCCTAAGGGATACAAATATCGACCCTTTTATGAACCACCAACCTAAAAACATGTCGTTTTCGAAAATTTCCAAATTTCACGGTCAAAGCGTCCATAAATGACAAAAACCCACCTACTCGAATAAAATTAAAACATAGACGATTTCATATTACATCATATTACACACCACCGGAAGCTTATCATCACGACATCTCTTTTCAATTTTTAGATTAATTTTTTATCTACGAATCTACGTGTAAATCGGTACACAATTTTAGACCAATTTTCGTTTCCACTTAAACTAGCACCTTTAAATGAACCGTGTAAGAAAATTATCGAACGTTTCGAAATCTATTTCGACACTGATTGGTGCGATTTTCGAAATAGGTGAATTTTTTCTTCGATATTTTCAATTCGAAACGAACAGAAAATTTTCATATTTTTTCTTTGAAAATTCAGCTATTTCTCTCTTGATCATAATATTTTGTAGGTTAGAGATTAATTCACGTACTCAACATATTTCCTAATATGCTCCAATATTACATAATCTAACTGGGTTTTTTCGATATCTTCGAGTTTTCGAAAATAATGATTCTTAGGAATTAAAATTGACCTTTTTTTGATGTATGCGTGTGTAATAAACTTAAACACGAATCTGGCATCGTTGTAATCTCTTTTAGGAACGTTATCAGTGGGAAAGAAATGAAATTAGGTATTTTACCAATTATGGCATCTAATGATAAACCAAAAGATCGAAGATTACTGATATTTATAGATATGCAAACGAGACAATGTGATTATCTAATGTACCTATATAAGCTTTGATGAATATTAGTGTAATTTACCATTCAGATTAATATTTGAAAAAAAATATTCAAAAGAATAATAACACGTTAACCAAAAACCCAAATTCAGATTGCAGCCCAACCCCCAAATGGAATTGGGTCAGGGATAAGGACATTTTTACTAAGCTTTTCATAAGGAAATGGTAACTACGAAATTAGAAAAAATACTGATCGACTTTTTTAAGGGCATCTTTTTTGAATAACCCCACCCAACACACTCAATGATAAAATACGAATTTTTTTCTTGTAAAATAGAAAGTGAAGAAGTTTCTATGAACTGGTGAAAGAATTACACTTATTTCATTGCCAAGGTCACATCCCAAAATTCAAAATGATTTGAAAAAATTTCATTGAAAAAATCAATCTTGAAAAGTTTTCAATTATTACAAAAAATTGATACATTAGAAGGAAATAATAATTTAGGTAGGGGTAACGGCCCGGGTTTTCACCCCCCCTCCTCCATTTTTTTAGCGATTTTATGATTTGATTCGTAATCTAGGTCGTATCTAAGAAAAAAGTAGTTTCATTTTTCAACCTCCAATTTTTCCTATGCACCACCCCATTTTCAAAAACCTCCCTACTTCTGTACCTAAGGTCTCAATTAAAAATTTCTTCAAACAAAAGTTGTAGATTGAGACTTTGGAAATAATTTTAGTTACTACAAAAATTTCGATTGCACTCCTCCCACCCCTTCACTTTTGCATAATACGTAATTTTCGTAAATATTATTAAAAATTGAAGGGGTGGGAGGGGTGCAATCAAAATTTTTGTAATAACCAAAGTTATTCCTAAGATCTTAATCTACAACTTTTGTTTCAAAATTTTTTTAATTTGAGCCTTAGATACAGCGATAGGAAATTTTTTGAAAAGGGGTCCCTAAAAAATAAATTTTAATTGTTTTTTCACAATTAATTGATGAATTTCACTTCAAAACCAAGAATATCTGCGTCTATACCGCAAACATGATGAAAATGGTTGCGGTGGAGGGGGGGAGTAAAACCCCTGCGAACTCAATTTTTCGGAAATAATAATTTTTTTGGGACAACCTAGTTATGTTAAAAAATTAATTTTTTTGGGAAATTGTCAAGAAAGTTATGCTGATTCCAACGAGCTATTTAGTTTTTTTCTAGCTTCATAGATTATCAAAAAGTAAACTTAAGAGGGTAAAATAACCGAACCGCCGTTACCCCTATGCATTTTTATTCAGAAAACAATTTACAAGAAATTTCAGCGCCCCCTCGTTTCGTTTTTAATTTGTTTTCTGAAGTGATGATTAGCTCACTAGTTCGAGAATCGAACAAAAAATTTCGTTATCATAATTTTGGCCAATTTCGAAATTTTTACACAAATTTTTTATAATTTCCTTTTTTTTAAAAACATTTTTTCGAATTTGATGAATAATAAAATGAACGATTCTCATATTGGATAAATAGTTGACATTCATATTAGGGTGGTTATTATTTATACCTACTTGATGAAAAAAATTTTTATTTGTTTTGCTCCTCCCCCCCCCCCCCCCCCCCTGTTTTTTTTTTTTAAAAAAA